>VZSF01005237.1:82531-117929 GCA_013398295.1 Chionis minor | reverse complement strand
CCTCCTTTCAGGGAGTTGTAGACAGTGAGGTCTCCCCTCAACCTTCTCTTCTCCAGACTCAACAACCCTAATTCCCTCAGCCGCTCCTCACAAGACTTGTGCTCCAGACCCCTCACCAGCTCCAGCTGGACACACTCTGGACACGCTCCAGCACCTTAATGTCCCTCCTATAATGCGACACCTAAAACTGAACACGGTAGTTGAGGTGGGGCCTCCCAGTGCCGAGTACAGGGGCACCATCACTGCCCCAGTCCCACTGGCCACACTCTTCTTGATACAGGCCAAGATGCCCTTGGCCTTCTTGGCCACCTGGAGACACTGCTGGTCCCATTACTTCCTTTCCATTCCTTCTCCCAGTAAAACAACAGCTGCCAGGAACCATTACTCGAACCATTACAAAGTAGGAGAAAGTTACTTTTCAAAAGAAATTAAGCACCATGTTAGAACTACAGGCATTTTCATGCCTACTAATAAACATCTGAGGGGTCATTTGTTTAATTTTAAATCATTCATTCTATTAATAAGCAAATATGCTATTGAGCGGATACCAAATGTAATTCTTCTCCCTGAAAACGGTCACCGAGACAGTTAAGTTCATCATCATTAACAAAAAAATGAGCTTTTATTGGACTCTCCCTTTCTATTTCATCATGTAATTACCCGATGCTAAGATCTGATCAATGAGATCAAAGTTCAAACAGGCCAGGGATTTTTCAAAGACGCACTTCCGGACAAAAAACTCTGCATTTCACCTTTTTTTGGTGCCTGTTGCATCCCTGCACTGACTGATGTACAGCTAACAGAGATCTCCGCTCTCTGCTGTAGGAGACGTGATCCAAGTTGTGGGTGCCCAGCCTGGCGTGCTCCCTCACAGCCTCTCTGTTAGCATCCTCACCGCTCGCTCTCTGCCACTTGGGACCTCAGATCTTCCAACATTTCGGTTCCCCGCACAAGGCGGGATGCAGGCATACAAATAGAGCGGGTGTTTAACCAGACTGGCCTGCTGAATCAGAACCAAGCCATCCGTGGCTGAAAGCACGTCTAAATTATCAGTCGAAATACACGCATATATCCATACAAACACCAGACGTGAACTGAGGGAGTTCCTCCACAAAGGTTATTCAAGGCCCTCAGTTATTACCCATTTCAGCAAAATTTGAAAAGGATGCAAGAAGTCACGACGGAACATCACCAGAAAGGGGCTCAGACAGCAAAAAAAGAGCTTATCCAGCTGAGACATCCATCCCACCGTCGGCGATGAGTCACCAGTCAGCTTTTGGTAGCCACCATAACAGCTCTTGGCACCAAGCACTTGCACCATTCCCTGGCACAGGACACGGCAGAGACGAGACAGGAGAGACAAATATATGTACAGAAGCATAAGCCAAGACCCAGACAGGCAAAACTGTGCACGGATCTGCAAAGTATAGTGCCCTTCCCATTGCAATCTCATTGCAACTCCCCAAGGATGAATGTCCCATGGTGATGTAAAAATACATCTAGTTATTGAGGCCTTACCGAGATGGGACTGGCAGTTTTAGGAAATAGGATGAACTTCTTCATATCATGAGCCCTTGCACCTTGAAGTACTCGGCTTCTCGCTTGCTTTGTTTTGGGTTTTTTTTCTTTGCTTTAAAGAAATCCTTCACTGCTCAACTGCTGGCTGAAAATACAACCTGAGGAATTTCAAGATTCAGAGGAAAGATTTAAAAAAAACACAAAAAAAACACACCCCAACAAACTTCTAAACTTTCATGTGTATTTTCACCTTGCAGTTTTTAAGCTAAGTGTGAGGTAGAATTCCTTGGTATCTCTGAAATGCAGAAGGTTAAGGCAAAAAAATGACACGACTGGCACTTCATCCCCAATAGGTAAAGTCATCTCTAAGTAACTCCTTTTCTTCCCTTCCCATGTAAGTTGCTCTATTCCATTTTTTTCCTGTCTGGGGAAACTGAAGTTTGGGGGTTCTTTCCTGAAAAAAGAAAACACTAGCAATAAACAGAGGTAACTTCATGTCTCTTTTGTACCCACTTGCTCTCACAGTCTTCATTCACCCAAGGAGAAAAGCAGCTCTGGAGAAGCTGTATTTCAGGAAGAAAGGAAGGGTTTAGAGGGAAAAACGTCATCCTTTGGCTCTTTTCTGTATTCCTTATAACCTTCCTGATAGGAATGTGTGCCAAAGAAAGTACCTGCCCAGGGAGTTGGAGCTCTCCAAACGGAAGAGAGATTGAAACAGTGAGATGGAAAGATTTTCAGCAAGGAAGAAGTTAGCCTCCAAAGAACAGCATTCCATAGCCTCGTACTTTCAGCACTAAATTTCCCCAGAAGCAGTGGTGTTACAGTACCCACAGTGTTGGAAAAAAAATTTTAGACAAGCAACTCTACAGAAAAAAAAAAGGATAAGTTAAAGGGATAAAAGTCTGAGAGAAACATACAAACTGCTAAACTGCTTTGGGGGAGAATGTTTTCCCCTCTGGGTTTGCCATTTTCTCCCATCAAGGACTGGAGAAGGAGGAAACTCCTATATCAGGCAACAGCTTTGCCTTTTTTTCAGATCTACAGGCATGGCGAGAGAGCACGTTCCAAGTTAACATGCAAAATTAGAGCACTTTAAAAAAAAAGGTTATCAGGACATGATGCAGGCTTGGGAGGTGTGCAATACCAGCTGGAAATCACTGAACAGGAAAAACCTAGAGACTCTTCTGAGTCAAGGACCAAGATAAGGCACAATGCTTCTTTCAAAGCCGCACTGGCATTTAAGCAGGAATTTTTCTTTTGTCTTTAAAAAAAACCCAAACCAAACACAAACAAAAAAAAAAAACCACCACAACCCAACAACAAAATATCAGTGACAGGGTTTGACCTCAGGGTTCAGCACAAGATAGTGATCCCCAGCGCAGAAAAACAAAACCAAAAGTAATTCTCACATCGCCTAGAGTTTCTCCAAAATCCCAGACCTCCTCTTTGCCCACAAGCGCACGCACACGCACGCTCTCCCTCTGGCTACTCCAACAACTGGTTTTGTCATCCCCGTCCAAAGGGTGCTTCAGACACCTTCCTGGTAGCCTTGGAGGCTACAGAATCACAGAATCACCCAGGTTGGAAGAGACCTTCGAAATTGAGTCCAACCATAAACCTACACTGCCAAAACCACCCCTAACCCATGTCCCTCAGCACCATGTCTACCCGTCTTTTAAATACCTCCAGGGACGGCGATTCCACCACCTCCCTGGGCAGCCTGTTCCAATGCTTGAGAACCCTTTCAGTGAAGAAGTTTTTCCTAATATCCAACCTAAACCTCCCCTGGCACAACTTGAGGCCGTTTCCTCTTGTCCTATCGCTTGTTCCTTGGGAGAAGACACCAGCCCCCATCTCGCTACACCCTCCTTTTGTGTAGTTGTAGAGGGTGATAAGGTCTCCCCTCAACCTTCTCTTCTCCAGGCATATGGAATACAGACTGAGGGATGATCTGGGTCTCTTTTAAAGCCCATGGAGAGACTCCAGTTGGGCTTGCATCAACCGGCACATGGGTCAAGGCACCATCATCCATCTTCCTGAGCAATCCTGGCCAATCTGCTCACACGGGCTGAAGCGTTCACATCCCCAGCGTTACAGCGGGATGCAGGAGGAAGCCCAAGCCTGCATCCATCACACCTCAAGAATACGGCAACCGATTTTTTTCCCCCCCTTGCTGTCCAAAAATCTCAGTTCTAGAAAATGTGCGTTAAAATTAAGCGTGACCTGTAATGCTCAGGCAAGACTGAAGGGCAGTTTCCTGCAGCCCAGCTCCAGCACAGGGCCACTCCAGCGGGGCTGCTTATATTCCACCGGTCGTGACCCACGTTCTCCCAGGTTCAGGATCTGCTCACTACTCTGCTTAGGGACAAACGGGGAAGCTGGGCTCCACTGCAAAACAAAGAGGGGAAAGGCTGCTTATTAATCACCTCTACATTCTTAATTTATAGGGGTTCACCTTGCAGAATATCGTAAAAATCTGGTGATGGACTGATGCACGGGCCGGAGCAAAAAGCACTTCAGGACTTCTTCTTCAGCCAGGAGCAGCAAGCTGGGGGGAGGAAAAGAAAAAAAAAAAAGAAAAAAAAAAGGAAAGATGCTCCTCCACGTTTTCTTCCCCTGGGCTCAGCTCCGGTACCGTGTTATTCCTCTCTCACTTCTTTCCTTTCTTCTCCTCTACATCTTCTGTTGGCGTTTTTCTCCTTCATGCCAGAGTAGAGGCAGTGAATGTTGATGAGGCGATAGCTGGTGCGATTCTAGCAAGGCGGCTTTTCAGATAATTTCTCCTGACCTCAATATCCAAGCTGCTCCTTTCAATGCAGAACACAGATCTAGATGCAGGTAGATATCAGCGGGTATTTTGGTAGTCACTGGAAAAGTCTGAGGGATAGGAATGTTTTACAGGAGCCCTGATTTCTCTCTCTCCCCCACCCTTTTCCCTCTAGAAAAGTTACTCACAATCATTATCTTTGCTCTAAGGGTGCACACATCTAATGGGCAGCCAAGACTGCAGCAAAAAAAACAAAAGGTAAATTTCAGTAAAAGCATTATTACAAAATCTAGTCAAGCATTGTAAATAGAACTGCCATATTATTATTGAGAAAAGGTGTAGTGCCCATGCAAACTACATATTTGATTAGGATCTGAACTCTTTGCTGAACCATGAATCTGAAATAATTTAGGTGATACATATAAATTTAATTTCTTTGTTCAACATTCCACATCTGAAACGATGCACTGCAAATCTGCAGCTCTCACTGAAGTCTGCAAAATGAGTCTTCTTATAACTCGCCTATACTGTGTGGAAATAATCTGAAATAATCTTAAAGGAAAAGGAATAAACCTATTTTAAAAACAGCTGAGTCCTTTAGATCGTATACCATAACCAATTTATGGAGATAAATGGAATTCAATATTAAAGAAATACTGGTTTTTTTCCCCTCCTGTGGAAAATTTAAATGCAGAAAGAAAAGAAAAGGAAAGAAAAAGAAAGGGGAAAAAAAAGAGAGAAAGAAAGAAGTGGCAGGAAAACACAGGAGCAACACTTGGCTATTGTTTGTATTGCAGTGCCTGCTAGAAGCGACGCCACCTTGTTTTCCCCAGCCCAAGCCAGAGCAGGTGAGTTGATTGTGGAAATGACTCATTCAGTCTCTATAATGGAGATATACCAGCCACCGGACATCTTTATTCCTCATTCATTAAATGAATCCAGTGTCTACTGCTATGATAGCCATCAACAAAGACAGACGAGGAAAGAAAAAAAGGGGGAAAGAGCAAGAAGGGGAATACAAATGAATATTATAGACTACTGTATGGGCCCTATTACTAAAAATGAATACAAAATACTTTAAAAAAATACATTAAGCAGGTATTGGCTTACAATGAGGTCAATATTGTGATTCATTTAACTCAAGGGACAATAAATCTTGATATTGACTGAAAACATAAGTCAATATGCATACTGTTGTGTGCATTCCATTATAAAAAAGGAGGGGGGGGGAAATAAGTTTAATGGACACTTTTAGAAGAAAATTAGTTTTGCCAAAAGATTTTTTTTTTTCCTGCCTTTTAAATTTAACAGCTAAAGGAATACTGCAGCTGTGGACCACCATGGCTGAATGCTTGGTCCTCAGCTTTAAGCTTGTAAGGTGGGCTGGGGCTGGTGACCATCCCATCCGCAAAGCCCCAACACAAGCAGCAGCCTGAGGGGACCAGAAGAGGTGACAGGCTGCAGAAGACAGTGACCTTTAAACAGCTGATCTCCATAAGGGTCAGGCCCATTCCTACCTTCTCCAGGGATAACTTCCATGAGCAAAAGTCAAATAGAACCAAAATTTTCATGCTACTGCTCTGGAAGAATGGAGCGGGAGAGTCTCTATCGAGATTCCTTCTGCTTTAATTTGAACTGAGCTGTAGGATTCCCACACCTCCCCCCTAACAAGAGAGCAGAAGACACCGGAGTTTGGTGCAGTTTATACCAAATAATCTCAGTCTACCTCTGCTCACATGGATGCTAGCGAGAGCTTTGTCCCTAGTTTCATCTGAAACAAAAATCAGGCAAGCACTGAACAACTAACTCAGGAAAAAATATCCACGGTCCCGTGAATGATGGTGGCACCTTCTTTCCCAGGACCAGCACTAACAAGCATCAGATCATCTATCTGCCACACAAACTGGCTGGGGCAGCAGTTCTCAGGTGAGAGGACGAAGCCTCTTTATAAACAAAGCAATATCATTTTCCTTCCTGCTTAAGTCATCATTTCCTGCTCCTTAGGGACACACCAACAGTTGGAGTAATTTTTACTGCCATTTCTGGATAAAATGCAGTTCCTTCCAGTGCTTCTCACGATCAGAAAAAAGTTTAATTAAAAACAAAAAACCCCACAACCACCACCCCCCACCTGAAAAAAAGAAAATCATGGCTTTAAAAATACCAGTTAAAAACAGAGACTGCATGCCTAATGTCCAAGCTCCCAGAGCAGCTCAGCTTCCACCACGGATGCTGAGAACGCAGCCCGGCACTTGCACGAGACCAAGCCAGGAACTGGGCAGGACAACCAAGGAGACCTCACAGCCTTTGTAGGTTTGGCAGGTCATCCAAAAAAAAAAAAAAAAACACACCCAAAAAAACCCAAACCCCCATATTTTTGCAGAAACATTTCCAAGTCAGCAGACTGGTTGACCTAACGCCCTATTCTGCTGGAAAATCCCCAACTACTCCCTAAACCGGAGAGGCCGGGCTTGCCTGCCTGCACTCTCCGAGCATGGTTATCATTCCTGCTTGCTACAAGGTCCTCCAACACATCTCTCCAAGACCAGCTGGACCACGTGCCCACACGCAGCTTCAGCCGGCCCCGTTAGCACCCAGCCTCCCAAAACACTGCATTCCCCTACGGGCCAACCTACTCCGCAAACACGGAGCCCGCACAGTGGGCACTTCTTACAGGAAAAAAACGCTGCATTGCTTTAAAAAGCCTTTCTCTTGTAAAAGCACCCTGTTTAACTGAAAAAAGTTGTACTGTTATCAGTGAAACATTTCAGCTGTCAAATTAAGTTTTCCCCGAGCTAGAGGAATAGCATGTGACATCCCTGGCAATTGCACAGCCCCAAGTCACCGACCTCTGAAGTCAACGAAAGTGAAGAGCAAAATTCCCTGAGTCAGTGTGCGACCAGCGACCGGGGAAGATTCGCTTTTTTGCCCTTATATCGGGAGGTGCCGAACCCTCGGCAGCACCACGGAACTCCCTGGGAAAAGGGACAGGCAGCACGTGCAGATAAGAAGTGTGTGTGGGGGGGAAGCTCCTGTCCACCTGCGGGTTTGCAAAAGGACAAAAATAATCAATCACAGGAGCCACAGACAAGCACGTGGGAGTTCAGTAGCCTGAAAAACACACTTTCCCCTATACGTGTATGGATACATGGAGATATACACACACACACACACAAACACACACATATCTGCAAGTGATGGTCTTTCAGCACATAATCAAGCACAGGGAGCCAGGAGCACAAGAAAAGATACCTGTAGTCCCTGTTTTCTGCATACAAGTTGTGTGGCAATGCTCACAAAGTCACACGAGAGAGGAGGAGAAGACGACTTCTCACGAGATGAGCGTGACGTCCAGGTTATCACCTACTGCCACAGGGCCAGGACTTCACCTGTCCTCGTTCGTGGACCAACACTGCCCTCTTCGACCAGCTTTCCTCCACACACGCGCGCGCTGGGAGAGGCGGCAGCGATCAATACCCCCATGCTGAGCTGTAACAACCGAGAGCACTCCTGGGTTAATGCATCTCAGAGAGAAGCCAAGAAGCTCCGTACCACTCGCACGCACAAAAAGCGGAGGTTACAGAAACAGGGACTACGCACAAGCGAGCGAAAAACGCCTGTAGTTGTTTAAGAAATTATATATCCGGGACAGGCTTAGAGGCAGTGCAGCGAGGCTGGGTACCGCAAGGCATCTAGCCCCATTGTACTTCAACACGGAGGAAAGAGTGCTAAAGTCACTGCTAATTTCTCCCAGCGCTTTTCTATGAGGGGATGGGTTTAGTAATGCCTCCCTCCCTCCCTCCCAGGCCAACAAATGCTCAGAGGAAAGCGAAACGGCGCAGAGGCAATGACCCGATGAGGTTTCTGGCTTTATTCTTCTTGATAAAGCTGAGGCTGATAAACTGATAAAACTGAAAGCTGATAAACCTTGCTGAGGGACATGGTTTAGGGGTGGATTTTTGGCATAGGTTTATAGTTGGACTGGATGATCTTGAAGGTCTCTTCCAACTCAAGTGATTCTATGATACGTGGCACTGATTTGCCTCCCCCTCTGGTGCTCCTGATGAAGACCAGTGTGTGATGAAGTGTACAGGGACCAGGCCAGCAGCAAAAACAGAGGGAAGGACTTCTCACTAATTTCAATGGAAATATCGGTGCTCTGTTATCCTGACAACCTGGTTTAGTTAGCTTTCCCTCAACAGAAGGAGACACCTTCCCTGTGACAACTGTCCTCATTGGGAAGCCCTAGTCAGAGCCTTGATTAAGGTCCATTTCAAACCTCAAATGTCGCTGTGAACAGTGTTTGACTCCAACAAGGCTAAATTCAGATCTTGGCTGTGCTACTGCTTACACATTCCTCGCTGGCACGTCAGCAGCTTACAGACGCACGACTACACCCTTGAAAACCCCCCCAACGCGAGGTAAAAATCAGCACACACCTGTATTTGCGCGTGTACAGATATTAAACGAGGGCGGGTGGTCCCCAGCAAACCCTCTGCCCTTTCACGCCGTGAGTCCAGAGCCTCGGCGTCCTGCGCAGGGGGTGACTTCCAGGTGAGGAAGAGTTTAGCGTGGCTTCAGCTTCCCCAGGGCTGCAAGTTGCAGTGGCCCGGAGCTGCAACTCCACCGCCACGGCGTGCCCACGTGCCACACACACCACCAGCACATGGATACGAGCTCTCCTGATCGAATGGCGGAGCTGGTAAGGAGGTTGGGATCCCCCGGTCAGCTGCAGCCCAGCCAACGGAAAACACCGGGATACGGAGGATGAAGGTAGCCTGCTTCCCACTTAAAAGAGACACCGTGCAAACTCGGCTGGTTTTAGCCAGTGGCACGTCAGAGAAAGCTGGCTGCTCCGCTTCACTCAAGGAAAAATAAAAAATAAACCAAAAAAAGGTAAAATTGAACAAAGGCGTAACATACCACTGCTTTCCAAATTCAAAACACTAGAATTTGCTCCTATGGGAAAACTTCAGGTGCCCTTATTCTTGTCTTGCATAAGAAGAAATCTCTTTTTTTTATTATTATTTTTAATAGGCACTCATCCTTTTGGCCCCAAAGACTCGCAGAGACCCTCCTCGGTAAGCTCAGATGTCCTCTTCGTGAGCCCGGGCCACCTCTGCAGTGAGCTGAGAGGCAGAAGAGCCCCAGCACCCACAGCTGGCCCCTCAGCCAGCCTGGAAGTCCCTCTTGTTAGGTGCCAAGAAAACGTTAGTTATGGGGACGCGGAGCAGATGGCTCATCCTGCTGCCCAGTTGTAAATCCACTTCTACACCAACATCAACCCCAGCAATGGCATCGCTCCCCGCTTCCACGCCGCCAGGTTACAGCAAGCCCCGGCCACCGTGGGAAGGCAAAGGTGAGCTCGGAGCCAGCGGGCAGAGCCCCAGCAATTAACAAATTATTTATATGGACGTACAGCCCGTGTCCAGGCTGAGACCTCAATTCCTCTCTCCCTGCTCAACCGCCCCGTCTCGCACAGCACATCACCCCCCTCTCCGTCAGGAGCCCCGACCCCAGGCACTCAGCGCCCCAAATTGGGGGAGGTTTGGGTCTGTACATGTGCTTCACAGCTCAGGCCTAGCTCAGCATAAAACACACTGGGTTGTTTTGGTTTTTTCCCCCTCTCATCCTCTTTTTCTGAAAGATTCCTCCAGAGATAGACAAGGAGGAAGCATTTTTGCCTTCAAGAAAGAATGAAAATTACAACCCTATCTACATAGCAAAGGCTACTTCCCCCCTGGGTGCAGAACAAGAAGGCTGAAAGAAATGTAAGCTAACACAAAAATTACGAGCAACTTTGGATGTGGTTGGGTCTCTGGTGTGAGACCAGGATGCAGTCCTTTCTTATTTCTTCCTCCTTCCTATTTCTAAGATGCAGACAGATATTCACATCCCACAGTGGGTAAGGCAGATAAATAAATCAAGTTTTCAAGGTTTCAGAATACATACGGCTCTGTGATGGCGAGTCTCATCAGACGGGCGACAAGGCAGAATAAGTCCTGCAGAACTGGGAAGAACCGGAAGACAAAAATAATTCAGTGCTATGATGGCAAATTAAATGACTTTGGTCAGGTACACAGGTTGGTGCTGTTTCTCATGCAAGGTATTTACGGGCACATCGGTTGAACAAGGATGGAAAGCGGAACCCAGTCTGAGATACCGCTCTTCAACAGCCGGATAAACGTACCAGAAAAGCTCTCATACATGGAAGCCAGCTCTCCTCCAGCCCTCAGCTACTCTCTGCCAGTTGTTTAGTCTTCCATAAAGAATACATACATTTTTCCTGCATTCAAACATTTTATCAAACCGCCACATAAAAGTCAATGGATATTAAAACAGAGTAGCACTGTATATTCTTGCTACAGCCCCAAATTCAATTATAATCCTTCAAGACCCCAGGGAAAAGTTACAAGTGGAAACACCACGTGCTCAAAAAATGAGAAACGATCGCATTCGGCATCTGTAAGTTTATCTCTAATGCCTTTCCTCCGGAAAGCAGGTACAAATAATTTGCAGTCATGATGTTGCTTTTGTTTGCAGTGCCTCCTTTGCTTTGCTGCTAACTGCAGTTAATCTTTGGTTAGAGTTGTCTTGCTTACAAGGATACCAAAAGAATCCCCCCCTCTACCTATGCGCTTCCAAAGCATTAGGCTCATCGCTAAACGAGGGAATAGATGCAAAAAGAGTGAAATTAGTTTCCCCATAGCAGTTACCAATAACTGCATTTAAAAGAAAAAAAAAACGCCTTTTTCTTTTTTTCCTTTCTTTTTACCCTTCTTTTTT
The DNA here is from genome assembly GCA_013398295.1 of Chionis minor. Taxonomy (NCBI): domain Eukaryota; kingdom Metazoa; phylum Chordata; class Aves; order Charadriiformes; family Chionidae; genus Chionis; species Chionis minor. The sequence goes on along the minus strand of VZSF01005237.1, from coordinate 106,858 downwards.
TTTCCCCCCCTCCCTCCACAGATACCTTTAAAGACTTTTACTCAGAGCGAATATGGAACTCGTCACTTGATGATTAATTTGCATGTTGATAGGCAGTCAGTGTAGCAGCTTTCAGATTAGGGACATTCCGCTGCACACTAAAAGGCGCAAAGAACAAAAAGTGAATTTCAATCTTGCCCTTCTTTTCCAGTCAGTGCATTCCCAGCCCATGTCTATTGATGAGCAGTTGGAACAATACCAAAATGCAGTGTAAGATCAATCCCGCTGTTTACTTCGCTGAGCTGAAGGAACAAAGGACAGAAGAAAGGACTTAAACCCAGCTATAGTAAAAGAGTGGGGATGAAGGATGAAAAATGTGCCTGATGGGCAGTAGCACAGAGTAAACTCATTTAGAAAATAGGCAGCTCCAGCTGAGATAAAACCAATCATGATTTGTATTTTGTACTGTATCTTCAGGGGATAAAAGCACTTCTATCAGATACCATTGGAGGCAAACTTGAAACACTGCAGTAAAATGCTATGTTCCCTACTAGGGAGAGAATAAAAATTCCCATAATTGCAAAGGAGTGTTAAATATCTGATTGTGCATGCCTTTTTCCTCCCATGGCGAGATAACTCAACCCGGTCCTCTTTTTAACTTCACAGGACCTGTCTAATAGAATATTCAGCTGGATGCTTTTGTATCAAATGCAGCATGACACCGTGTTTTACTTTGATAAATACTGATAATTGTAATTTGGGGGATTATTAGCCTTTAAGCCTTTTTTTTTTTTTAAAAAAAAGCGCTATTTCAAATGAGAAGGATGCAACTTCATTGCCTGAACAGGCAGGAGGAGGTGAAGAAAGAGCAAAAAGTTCTCGTTCAAATGCAAATATCTTAACAAACTGTAACTAATGGGAAGGAGAAAATAAAACAGCCCCTTCTATCGCTAAACAAAAATCATCCTAAATCAAAAATCTATTTACTTTTACTGAAAAGCAAGAATATCTGACACAATCAACTACCACCCTCTCAGGCAAGGACAGCACAACGCAGGATAATAGAGATGGTAAAAATGAACAGCGGGAGAATTGATGGTATCCTTGTTGACATTTAAGTACAGTGGAATTTGGTTGTTTACTGATCACCCTTTACAGGGTTTATTCACCTCTTTGGTTCAAAAAATTACCTCCTGGAGGCTATTACTTGCTGATAGGGATGTGTTGGCTCCTCGCTTCCACTGATCAATGTACATTCTTCCAGTAAGGATAAAATTTGAAGTAATTTATTTGATTTTCCCTGACGCTTTGAAAGAACCTCCGACTGTCACCAAGCAGCAGATAAACAACGTTCCCCGTTTGCAGGAGTAAGCACTTAGAGACAATTATAAATCGACCTGCCCAGGCACCGGCACACCAGAGCATGAACCTTCTCTTTGCAGACAGGGGGCTGGTATGTGCGTATATACATTTTATATATAGAAATATATATATACAGGGTTGGTTTGGGAAGGTTATTGTTTAAGGGCATCAGAGACAGCAATGGAAGAAAGCAGGTAGAAAAATCTGAGACTTGCATTTGAGAAAAGCACATCCAAAGGCAGCTGGGCCAGCACGGCAGGAAGGATAAAAGGGCTAAAGTTCAGTATGAACATTTCTGCTGCTGACTCAACAGCCAAGATGTTCCCGTGGGCTGACGAAGATCCAAAACATTTTCTCCATTTCACCTCACTTTCCAAGTCCCCTGTTTATTCTCAAGCGACCCGACGTGTCTCTTTTGTCCCAGGATACAATAGCCAAGAAACTCGGGCCCTGATTCTGCAACTCTCTTCTTTCAGCGGCGTTCAGCAGGAGACGTCAAACCGCCGCCGATTCAAAGCGAGCGTATTAGAATTAGAAAGGAGGTACACTCTGTCTTGTGTTAACATAGCTTCTACCAGCCCGATCCTGCGCTAGAAATTTAAATCTGCCTTTTTACTAAAATACTATGCTCGCAGGGGCATTCCTGCAGCCCCCACAGCAGGCCAGAAATTTGTCCAGCTGGGCAACAACGCATCCACCTTGCCCTGGCGAGAGAGACTAGCGCTGCCCGTGGACCCGTTCCCAAAAGAAGGAAGGGGGTTTTGTCTATTTACGGTAACTTTCTCCGAATGCAGAAGTACCTCTGTTTGGTTCTGCCTGCACCCTCTCTCTCCTCCTTACATAACAAATAGCATAATCAGATAAACCGCTGTTAATTTTAACTCTCTCTTCAGAACGTTCATACAAGCACACCCATCCGCGTTCGGGAAGAGTCCTCTATTTTTATCCATAAGCATAAATATTTGGCACACTGATAGATCTTAAATTTTTAACCACGTTCCTCCAAGCTCGAGAGTTCATGTTGCTTCAGAGACAACGCCAGCCGGTTTATAACCCTCTAGAAACAAGCAGCCTCTGATAAAGGTTCACAGCTGAAATAACCCTTACCACAGCAGTAAAAATACAATGCCATCAGTATAAAATAAGGCAGCATTATTCTAAGCAATTCTACGTCCATAAATAGCGCAAGATTAAAGTGCCTATAAATTGCACAGTCTTATTTACTTCTAGATACAATTACATTTACAACAGATAAACGTCCAAAGTCTTTGAAATCTGAAGTCCCTGGTGTCATTTTCTAGATGCAAGACTACACTGCGTGTATCTGTAATACACCATCCTCTCAGGAATATAATTCATAGGGAGTCTAGTGAGAAAAATACCACCTCCTCCTCCGAGCTCCTTCTCCCCCCAGTCACTGGCCCTCCGGTGAAATCCCTGACAGTCATCTTGAATTTCTGCAGTGCTGCAATTAAAAACCAACTCAGTCATACGCCTTCCCCTTTTAATTAAATCGTATCAGCAGGTGATGCTCAGGTCCGGATGGCTGTACATGCCCACACCTCCCAGCTCCTTCTCCAGAGGAAAGGAAGTTCTGCTCGCCTTCCAGGGGCAGCCTGCCCACGTCCATGGCAGGACCAGCACGGCGGCGCGCTGAAAACCCAGAGTTGGGAGGGAACAGCACAAACACAAAGTCAGATGTTCAGAAGCTGCCGGGGCCTTTGAGATTCCCTGACACCTCAACTGGATCCCTCAGCTCGAGGAAGTTGGATCTTTCTTTTATTTTGAAAGAAATTATCCTTTTGCAATACAAGGTGAAGGATGGGACCCCATCCTTGGGCTGCATCCCCACAGCGTGGGCAGCAGGGCCGGGGGGGGGATTCTGCCCCTCTGCTCTGCTCGGGGGAGACCCCACCTGGAATACTGCCTCCAGCTCCAGCTGTGGGGTCCCAACAGCAGGAGGACACAGGTAGGATTTGACCTACATGCTTTAAAACAGGAGAGCAGCAAACAAAATACACAGAGAAACATTTATTTGGCCTCCCAAAAGAGGTTTTTGAAATCTCATAATATTATTTAATTCCTTAATTACTTATAGCCTAATTACTTGAATCCCACAAGCAAGATCTTTTTATGTAGCTGACACACAGTTTTAGAGATTATCCGAAATTTCACAGACCTTGCCAACTCACAGACATATAGTTGGTTCCCTGAACAATCTCCTCAAGCAAAAAAGAAAAAAAAAAAAAAGGAAAGCAGGCAACCAACCAGACTTTGATATTGCACTAATGTCTTTATAGTTTCCTCCTCTTCCTTCGTTCACAACTTCTTTTAATTAATTGTAAACATAAGCATGCAAAGACAACGTAGACTAAAGTCTCTTTTTAAGGCCAGGTATGCTTGTATACTTATTCTAAAGGGAGTAAAAGCTCCTTTTAAAAGCTTTACAGGGATCTTAAGGTCCCAGAGATGGACTGCAGTAAGAAATCAGGCACAAAAATCCAAGTTAGGTGGCTTATCTCAACACCTGAACCATCAACTCTGTTTCTCCCTAAAAGGAGTACAGTTTTAGGGAGGAATTTGGGAGGGAAATTCTCTAACAGCCTCTGCATGGACCATGCTGATGCCAACAACTGAGTGGGAGAGTCCAGACACATGGAATTCTTGACCCCTCTCCTAGTTGGTTGGCAGCACAAAGCTAATGCTCAGCTATCTACGGAGATGCACCATGAAATCTTACCTTCCTTGCCCAACTCTAGTCTCGATTTTCTGGACCTTCCTGGACATTTAAACTGCCTTGGACCAAAGACTATTGATTCCCAAGGACTTCCACGAAAATTGCCCTACCATCGTCCTCCAGAAACAACCCAAGAGACTGGGAGCATACAGGTTTTTGTAATTATGGAAAGCCTAGATCAAGAGCTGGCCTATCCAGAGCATCCTACTCGGAAGCATTTTGCCATAGGGTCAAAGCAGCAGGGAACATCTTTTCTAAGCTTCTTCTCAGTGACTCTGGTTCATTCAAGCCAGAGCAGTCAACATACCCCGAGCAGACAGCGGAACGTGTAATTATTTGTTCTAAAAGGCACGCCATAAGAAGAATTGTACAAGGCAAAGAAAGGAACGAAGAAGGGGGGAGGACTAAGAGCAGTTTGAAACGTAAGTTTCTCTAATTTGCAACCAAAAAAAAAAAAAAAGGGAAAAAAAAAGGAGAAAAAAAAAAGGAAAAAAAAAAAAGGAGAGAGTTTCACTACTTGAGCTTTGACAAGAAACCAGCTCCACAGGCTCCGTGAGGTAATTACAGCAGTTTCCAACAGAGGTTCTGGAGCACGCCAGATGACGGGCAGGACATGAGCTAAGAGGCTAGGAATGGGAACGGCAAGTAACAGCAGGTCAGAGTGCAAGGCTCGGACCTCTGCTTTTTAAGGGGTTAGTTAGCGTGTAAATAAAAAAAAAAAATAAATAAACGAAAGAAACCTGAAAGCCAGCGCTGACTTTTATCAGGGACCAGGGTCAAGGCTGTGACTGACGGCTCTAAAAGGCTGGACTTCATCAGCACTCGAACCGCTGACATCTGCAGGACTGATGATGGCAGTAGACCCCAGGCTGATGTATTACAGCAACACAGCTCTGACCTGCAGGGACTAGCGTTTTCCAGAGCTTTTCTTAGGACCTTCTGCCTGTCCCCAAGACAAAATTAAAACTATTCTAGGCTCCACGAGCCCTCGCTGTGCTCCAAACCTCAGCAAATCACTTGAATGAGCAACAGCGGATTTCAGAGTTAAAACAAATGCAGCGGGTCAGACCCCTAACAGCGACCGTTTCGGGTTGCTCAGGCATCCATTACATTTAGGTGACATCCACAGTGTCCTGTAGCTAAAAAGGCTGGAAGCTTTGCCCATACACATGTCAGCACCACCACTAAGTGCTACTCTGATTCCCACTTCTTGGTATCCCTTTCCCTCGCTTTCTCAGCTTTCACAAATTTCTGTTCCATGTGCTCCATCCCCATCCAGCCTTTCCCAGAAATATGGGGAAGAAAACAGAAAGAAGGTGTTAACCAAAGTTTAAAAACTGGCCATTTTCTCAAAGGCTAAATCAGAAGTTTAAAACCTGGCCGTTTTCTGAGAGGCTAAATCACACAAAGGATTAAAATAAGATGTGCAGCCTCCGCGCAGCCAGTTCTTATGGTGCGTCCACTGTGCAGGAATTAAGCGTTGTCACCATCTGAGTGACGCGTGGTGACAAAATGAAACGTGTCGATGGTGCGTCTGGCTCCGCACGTCCAACTGTCAAAACCTCTTTCCATGCTCCTGAAAACCCAAACCAAGAAACTCATCTCTAATTAACCCTCCCTCCCCTCTTCCCAGCAATCAGGTCCAGGGCTCAGTAGATAAGGAGGAGGAATTATTCCTTGTGCTACAAGAGGTCTAGTGGGCCTAATTCTGTATTTTCCACCTGAGCAAAAACGCACACAGATCACAAAAACGAGGTTTTCATGCGAGGATGGCCAGGAGGATCAGGCCAGGTGTCTACGAGGGAGTAGCACGGGGAAACCTGCTCGGATGCAGCCATACAGGCAGCAGCAATAGGAAGACCAAAATAGTCTCTAGGACATCCTGCACACGTCTCCAGGTATTTGTAACATTTTCCTGCAGAAAAGTGGTGCAAATGGCCCAAGCGTAGGGCAGAATTTAATTTCCCCCATGAACCAAGTGTCTCTCTCCAGCCCTGAGGCTGGAAGAAGAAAGGGGGTTTGGCCTCAGCAAGCCCAGTGACATCCACATACTCCATTTTGCAAAGTTTCACGTTAAGTTTCGGCATCCTCAAAAAATAAAATCCCTGGAAAATTACACATGTGTGGATATAGCAATAGCAAATCTACACCAAAGTATTCTTCCACCGTGTAATAAGAGCAGCCAGGGCTGAGGGGAGATGATTAGCAAAGAGGGGATTAAAAAAAAAATAAAAGAAAGAGAGAGAGAATAAAGCACGGAACAGGGAAGAACGGATGTCTGAGCTCTTCCCCTTTTGTACTTGGGGTCACTAGCTTAATTTTCTCTTACATTTGAGTTGTTTTTAATTTCCAGGAAGTCTTCTCAGATATCTTGAAACTTTGCCAAATTATCATTAAGCCAATATTTTATCTCCTCATAAAAATGCTACAGTATCTCCCCCACACCATACATACTGCAGGAATAGATCTTAAATCAGGGAGGATGGGAATTTGTTTTTAAAACGACTTAACTATTTCATCCATTTCAGAAAGAAGGAAAAGCTTTAAGGGGGGCGGGGGGGGAAGTAAAATCCCTTTAGTGCTGCCCTCCCCAAATATAATCATTATTTTCCTGTGGCTCTGTTTGAAACATCAGCCCCACATACCAACAAGATACAATTGCTCTTCACCTTGCACAGCTGACCACAAATGAAGTTTCACAAGAAAAATAGCTATTAAACTTCCATGCGCGAGGCACTTATAGACATGGGATCTACATAGAAGCTTCACGGATTCATCATTAGTCATGGTCTCCAGAAGTCCTGCAGGGAAGAAGCGAGAAAAGCAACAGCAGAGCGAAGTACAAATGCTCCTTTGCACATCATAACAACATGAGAGAGATCAGGGACGCTCAGACAGCTAACAAGTATGAGTCCGGCCCAAAATGGATGTTCAACAATCCTTCCCTTTATTAAAACAGTGCATTTTCAGAGCCGGCATTCTTTTGCTCCTGTTGTCGCTACTTCAAAAACCAGTAAATAAGCCCAAATTTGGCCCAGTGGAATAGCTGCGCCATTTAGTACATATGGCCATTTGGCCAGATCCCTTGTCATCACGGAAGAGCACAATCCCAGGTAAATGATGTATTGGAAACACGGAGAACTCATCTAGCCCATCATTAACCTCATTCCAAGACAGCCCCAGAGGCAGTTCTTTAGCCACCAGCACAGCCAGCTGTCAATTGTGTCAAACCAGTAACGTATTAGTTAGCAGGGGAGCAATCTAAAAAGCCAGCCATAGATCCAAATGCCTAAAAGATATTCTCAAATGTGGTAATTATGTCCTGCAGCTGCCAAGAACGTCCTCGGAGAGTTCACAGATATTGGTTGTACCAGTGAATCAGCTCAGATAGGCACCATAGCCTCATCAGGAGCATTAACGACAGACACGGAGCCCTCAAATTTGGAGGGAGAGATTTTGAACCGTTAGCAGCCACTGGCGTGGTAATTGCCACGCTACTTAAAAAAATCACTCCGCTCTTATTTTTTAAAAGCACGCCAATCTAGAATCTTCATTGCTTTACGCATAATAATTTTTAAACGCGGTGCAGGGCATGACACAGTAAGAGAGATGCATTTTTGAAAGGGACCCACAGAGATCCCTGAAAATGAGGTTCCCTTTGCAGTCCCGTGGGTTGGGCAACTAAGCGTGGATGCAGGTCACGGAGAAATCAACATCAACTTTTGGAAGAGGCGCACAAATTTTTCCTGGGGGCTGAAGGAACAATCTGTGTGGAGCCTCCTGTGGAGGGTTCAAAGGGATTTACTAAACTGGGATGACATTAGGAGGTGTTTCATGTCCATCTTGCAGTAGGACAAAAAAAATGCTTGGGAATGATACTTGGCAGCGACAGAGCAAACTTCTGCTTATTTTGGTGATAAGTAGCGAGCTAACAGGACTGATAAGGTCTGGCAATAGAGTGACAGGCCAAGTAACTAGAACCTCTGAGCAATTTCCCTGCGCAGAGATCAGAATAACTAGGGCAGAAGGAGCCACATCACAGAGCAGCCCCCCCAAAAAAACCCAAATCCCAAACTCCAGAGCCACTGACAAAACACAATTTTGTCAACTTTTAATCACTAAAGTGCAAAGCTGATGGCTTTGATTATGTTCTCAGTGAGGGGAGAGGGAATAATCTGTAATTCTTTACTAAATTTTCTGTGATGTCAAAATGCTGGATTTTACTCAGCTAAAAATGTTTTGATTCAACTTTTCATTTAAAGAAATAATTCAAAGCCAAAAAATCCAAGTTTTTCCAATAAATCTCCTTTGTCTTTTCAATTGTGTTTTCATTCACATGCATGATAGTTGCTAAGAATTTGATTTTTTTCTTTTAATTTTAAACAAACTACAAGTCCCAGCTTACTGCAAACCAAACAAAAAAAGTCAGCCTCAACTGTCCAGGGTCCTCACATTCCTGAAGTCAGAAGAGCCAGTATAATCCCATGGAAACTGTGCCTATCAGGCCACAAACCAGCTGCAACTTTCCGTAAAAAAGCTAACCAGATATAACAGCGTAGAGGAACAGCATGCAGGCAGATCTCCGATGCATCACAAAGCACATCCTGAAATGTGAGGAAATGAGGGAACGGGAAAACTAGAACAACTTCTGGGGAATGCTCAAGTGAAGATAAAGTCTGTTCTGAGCATTTCGGAGACAGATCGCTGGCTGGACCAGCGTCCAAATGACATAGTGCCAACAGCGGGATGTAACACCGAAAAGCAGTCGCAACAATCCTCCAAACTGACAGTCATTAAAGACAGTTCGGATATCGAGAAGATCAACTACCAGCAATTAAGAAAATCTGGAACACAAAGAGCCTGTTGTTTAACATCAGCTGGATCAAGTTTGCTTTCCAACTTTTTTTTGTGGTATTTCAGCATTTAGCATTGGATTAATTCAGAAGACCCGAAAGAAAGGCTTAACAAAAGCACATACAAAGCACTTCTTCATGACCAGATGCTCACCTTGCAGAGTTCCTCAGAACCCAAAGACCAAGATATATCCAACTTTAACTCGAAGAGGCAAAAACTTGAAAAAATCAGGTATGTTCAGCAGGAAGTTTCCAATGTTCCATAGGATTTTCGAAACACTACACTAGAGAACAAAAAGGAGAAAAAATCCAGAAGCTATTTCAAACCAGATCTTTCTACGGCTTGTCAGTGCAACCACCCCAAATGAGTAAGGAGAGGGGGCAGAAGCCCCAGCACCAGCTCTGACTTTTGGAGGAAGCCAATGGCCATCCATACCCTTTGAGGCATATCCTCCTGCAATTATTTATTTTCCATACCTTAATTTAGGAGAAATTAAGCAGGAAGGATGCTAATCTAGGAAAGGAAGGGAGGGAATTGGCATGATGAAGTGGCTGTTGGTCTCTTCTCCAGGGGAAGACAGGAGATAGGACAAGAGGAAACGTCCTCAAGTTGCACCAAGGAAGATTTAAGGTGGATATTAGGAAGAATTTCTTCACTGAAGGGATTGTCAAGCATTGGAACAGGCTGCCCAGGGCAGTGGTGGAGTCATCATCCCTGGAGGTATTTAAAATACGCGCAGATGTGGCTGGCGGTGAGGGACATGGAATAGTGGTGGACTTGGCAGTGTTACATTAATGGTTGCACTTGAAGATCTTAAATGTCCTTCCCAACCTAAATGATTCTGTGACCTCAGCAGAGGAGACCATTGCTTTTTGGTCCCTTTCCCCTCATTTCTTTCCACATCCTTTCCCTCTTCTGCAGTCACTAGCACCCCTTGCTCCGATTTAACCTCCGCTCCATCACCATTACGCTAGCCCAAATACCTACAAACATGTAGACTTTTCCAAAAAGCAGAGTAGCACTTCCACAGGGTAAACTAGCAATGTTTAATTGAAATGAAATAATGGCACACCTGATGGTCAAAAATAGGGGTTTTTCAATAGGCTGCGGTTTTTTGCACAATGGAAACAGTCCATAACATTTATCTGTTCAAAAATTCTGAACACTTTTGTTTAGGCCAAAGTGGACCGCTATTACTTCTGTTCCATTTTTAACTACATGCATGTCCAGAAGATTCTTGTCAATATTATTTGAAAAGACAAGGCAACATTTTCAAGCCCACCCAGGTAACATTAGGGTTTCAACACCTGTATTCAGAAGTGACTTAGAACTTTTTAGCCTATCCAAACTAGAACTGAGAGTTGCATGTAATATTTTTTCCTCTGTCCAGCTTTCATCCGGTTGGATAGATAAGCAGAACTCTTTAATCCACTGCAAAGGGAAGCTTATTTTATTTAAATACAGAAAACATCTACCGTTATCACTGTGGAGAGGTCCTTGGAGAAGAACACATACGGCCCCAGCTATCCATTCGAGAAACTTAAAACCTTGAAGATGACAATATATTTGAAAGTCTCAATTTTAGCTATTCCATTGCTGATTATTTTAGCAGAAATATTGTGCTACCATAAGCCTCACGCATGCTTCCTACTCACATAGGTGGGACGTATGCGGTTCCCATCTAACCTTCGAACATTTCACATTCTCCCTCAACAACTGCCAAAAAACTATAGCTGTGTGCTATCCAGAGAAAAATCATCTGCACAAGCACTGAGGTGGCACAAAACGGAATGCAAGTGAAAGAAATAACAAATTCCACTCTTCGATTCTATAACCAGAATTAATTCCCAAGGTGTTTCCTGGGAAATTGTCTTGGTTTGAGCAACACAGGACTAGTTTTTCTTCTAATGCTTGGGAAAACTGCACTTTTAGAAGACTCTAGTGTCTGAAGTCGTAAAAATATTTCCTTTGTAGCCAGCGAGGGGTTGTGGGTTTCAAGGTCTCCGTGTTGTTGAGTTTGCCAGGTGCGGGGATGAGGAGGAGCAAGAGCCAGGCACTTGCCCCAAGCTGCCAACAGGATTATTCCATACCATCAATGGCAAATTCCATAGAAATTAGAAAGTTTGCTGAGGAGTTCTCTCTCTCCCTTGATGGTTTTAAACCTGAGAACTCCTTGCCCCCGTGCCAGAGCCCTGAGCCCTTCCCTTCCTCCCGAAGCCGTAGCACTCACAGTGTCCCACATCATCCGTGCCCTGCTGGGAATGCACGGCTACCTATGGATAGAATGGGCTGAGTATAATCCTTGGGTAGTTTATATTGGTATCGGGATCAATATTGGTTCTTTAGTATAATCAGTGTTAATTATTTAGTCTTATTCTATTAAATCTGTTTATATTTCAGCCCACGGGTTTCCTGTTTTTTTCCTCAATTCCCCTTCCTGGGTGGGGAGGGCTCATTGGGCGAGAGAATAATTGTCTAAACGACAATAAATTGTTGTGGGTTTCTCAAACCATTAACAGAAACACACATTTTGTGTGATTTCTTAGGTCCTAATGCAATATTTTTTCAACAAATTTTGCAGTTAGAAAAATTCAAATATTTAAAGTCCTCAGTAGCCTTCTGATTACTTCAGAACTCTCAGGTTCGTGCAGTCTCATTGCAGAGAAACAAAACCAAAAAAAAGGTTACAAGGATTTTTTTTCTGCGGACGAAGTCCATGAGAACCCCAGTGCAGTCTGCAAATAATGCAAAAGCAACTTGTTTAGCTCAAATCTTTTAAAAGACTACCAAGCCCTGGAGCACTGTGATTAAGCCTTGTTGAGGACATACAGTTGAGCAGCACGACAAAGGGACAGCACCAACACCTGCACCTCTCTTGCTAACCCCTTCCCCAACATCTGTTGATTTACTTCTCATTTTCAAGACTCGTTACGTTTCCTAGGTCATGGTTTCTTCTCCGACTCCCCCAATACCACCCAGGCAGCCTCAGGCTCCCTGGAGGAAGCAGCTCAGCTCTGCGCTAACACAACCACCAGACAACTTTTGTCTTCTTTACCAAGATACCAGAGGTTTGAGGCCGGTACGTGGCCACATCGCTTACACGAAGATGATCCGCTCTACAAAACTTGCATCAATTTACTTTTCCCAAGTACCAGCCTTCTCTCCTTGACTCTGTGGGACTTCACCGGACACTAACCCAAGGAGCAAGTTTGGCTTCTGCAACTGTTCCCACTCCTCCCTCCGCCCGCATTCCCTTTGCTTCTTGATTGCAAATACAAGAGAGAGACGACTGGTTGCTCATTACCTTTTCTGAATATATTCACCCTGTGAGCCTGCCAGAAAGTAGCCAGCCAAAAAACCCTCTCCTTCCCACCCACGCCGTAGCCTCGACATCCGTCATACGTAACTTGGTTTCGGCTCACTTGCAGGAGGCGTCAACACTCACTTTTAGCATCTGATGCCTTTTGTTTCTTTTTAGTAGGCTCTGCATTCCTCCTTGCTGCACCTGCCAGGTTGATTTATCCTATCTGGGAACAGGCGAAAGCAGTTCCTAAATATCAGAATAACTTAATAAAATTCCCAAGAAACGCAGCTGTATTTTCAAGTCCAAAGCGTTTCATATCTGGCACCACCAAAGCCACCAGGAAACCAAACAAAAACTATCCTTTGACCAACGGCACATGCTGAAAGTGTATCTAAAAGATATTTCAGGTACAGGTGAAAATGGTCAGTGGAGAGTTGTAACGCTGCTGGAAACACTTTGATTTACAGGCTTGGCTCTCACAGCCAAATATTTAAGATGATAAAATAACTGGCTTGACACAGAGTAAATCCAGCAGCGGCTGCACTGATCATTCCTCTTTTCAGTTGCAGTTCCCTTTCCTGAATACTATGAGAACTCAGAGTGCCCAAACTGGATCCATCCCTATTTCTTCACCGGACTTCTAAAATTATCCCAACTACTGCTTGTGGGAATTCATTTTCCAGCAAAGGATCAACTCCTAGATATTTAATCAGCTTTTGTTCCCGCTGCTCCCTACGAAAGCAACTGGCACTTGTTTAAGAGTTCTGCATTGAAATCTTTGAAATCATGGAAACCTTCCACCTGCTACGAGCACCAAATCCCAACTTCTAGCCCCAGCTCCAATGGAGAAATGGAGCTAGGCATCAAGCTGCCAGCGCGGCTTCTGCAGAGCCCGTCCTTTCCTCCCTTCTCTTCCCAAAGAGACAGAATAATTTCCTTAAGTGCTTGCTCGGATGGTGCAAACCAGCATTCACCTTGAGACTGAAGCAGATGACACCGTGTAGGTGAAAGGAAACACGACAGAGGCCACGGCTCCCCAGCACTTCACAAAGATGGAAAAGGCCTCAGGGTACACAACAGCATGAGAAACTCTCCCCCCCGCCACCCCTTCCTCACCACTGATGTTTATTGATTTGTCCAGTTCATAGGGAGCATCCCTTAATGTTCTGCTTTCATGTTTCTGCTTTGTTGCGTGGGTACAGAAAAAGAATATTGCAAATTGATCTTTCTTTCCCTGCCTTTGTTGGGAATGAACTCCTATTACGTTAGCTCCTCCGGCCTGTCATCTCCTGCTCGCTTGGCCGGTATATAATCAGCATGGCTAAACACCGAGGGCTGAGCTGATTAATTTCCAGCCTCCGCCGCGGAGCCCATTGATGCGCTCCCTGTTTGATGATCTATGCAAGAGAGGACCACTTGTGATTGCTTGACCCCTGCCCTTAAACCTCGAGCTGTCGGCTCCAGCACCTGCCGAAGTTCGCCGCGCGCACATTGTCTTCGTTTTCCCTGGAAAAGGGAACCATCACAATGGATTAGCACTCGCAAAAAAAACACAAAGGGCCCGATTTTCTGCTCAGCACTGAACTCTTGCAGCTCCCACAGATGTCGGATGATTTCGGGGTGCTTGGTACCCTCCAAGGCCATGTCCAGAATATCAGTTTAAACAAAATATATCTCACTCTGTCTCTGGGTACAAATTTATGAGCCTTAGCCATGAAGTAAAGTCAAGATGGGTGGGAAAAAAACCCCACCAATTAACTCACATCAATAAGATGCCTTAATTATTCACCTGATCTGGGTTTAGGTAAGCACCAACAGTAACATTTCCACTCACCACATTTAAAATCAAGTGCACAGCGCTCATTTTTTCCAGTAGTGCCAGAGATGTTACTGCTGTTTGTTTCAGATTAATTAACAGATTTCATTTATATTTTGCGAAGGAGCAGTGAGTGATTACTGTTAAGGCTGTAAGAGTCACAATATTCTCCCTTGCACAGAGAAGTTTTACTTAAATGCCCAAACGTTTACCTTGGACTCCTGAGGATGTTTGGAATGAAGGCAAGGAGAGGATACAAATGGCAAAAAACACAGCAGGCAGTCAGTTATCTTTTTAAACAAATATATATACACATATGGCAATTCTGCATATAATTACTATGAGTGAATATTTGTAGATATGAATAAGTATTATATATCTTGTATAATACAGATATACAATTGAACTGTAACAACTTCCCCTGGCAGCCACATCTTCGCAGCAGCCTGAAATAATATGCCTGGTGCAGCAGGGGTGCACCTGTGCATCAAGAAGAAAAGGGAAAAAAAAAATAAAAATCTGTATTCATGAGTGCAAATTGGGTAAAATTGGCTGACTAGCAGCAGTCAGCTACAAATCTGTAATCTGAAACACTCCTTTTGCTTCCCTTAAATGCCAACTTGACTGCTTATCACAGAATTACTGGGGTAGGAAGGGCCCTCTGGAGATCATCTGGTCCAACCCCCTTGCCAGGGCAGGTCCACCTACAGCAGGTGGCACAGGATGGCGTCCAGGTGGGTTGGGAATGTCTCCAGAGTCGGAGACTCCACCACCTCTCTGGGCAGCCTCTGCCAGTGCTCGGCCACCCTCAGAGGAAAAAAGCTCCTCCTCACCTTCACGTGGAACTTCCTATGGTCAAGTTTGTGCCTGTCACCTCTTGTCCTGTCACTGAGCACCACTGAAAACAGACTGGCTCCCTCCTCCTGGCCCCCTCCCTTTAAGAATTTATCAGCATTGATGAGATCCCCCCTCAGCCTGCTCTTCTCCAGACTAAAAAGACCCAACTCCCTCAGCCTTTCCTCATAAGAAAGATGCTCCAGCCCCCTCATCATCTCTGTGGCTCTTTGCTGTCCCCTCCCCAGCAGTTCCCTGTGCTTCTGGAACTGGGGAGCCCAGCACTGGACACAGGACTCCCGATGCCCCTCCCAGGGCAGAGTAGAGGGGGAGGATGACCTCCCTCCACCTGCTGGCCACGCTCCTCTTGATGCTCCCCAGGATGCCATTGGCCTTCTTGGCCACAAGGGCACATTGCTGGCTCGTGGGCATCCTGTTGGCCACCAGGACTCCCAGGTCCCTTTCCACAGAGCTGCTTTCCAGCAGGTCACCCCATGCACCAGTACAGGTTAGGGCTTATTCCTCCCCAGGTGCAGGACCCTGCAACTTGCCTCCATTGAACTTCATTAGTTTTCTCTCTGCTCAACTCTCCAGCCTGTCCAGGTCCTGCAAATGCTTCAGGTGGCGGCTCTCAGAAGAGGATTCCTGGGTGCTGTCCTAGTGGTCACCACAGTGACCAGGTTAGACTACGCCTGTCCTCATGCTAGGTGGCAGATCAGATCTGGTCATGCCAGATTCCACTCCAGGTGCTGGTTTCAGTTATGTGTGTGCAGTAATTCCTGGGCAGGTGTTTCTACAGAGGACAATGGACTTCAAGTGGACGCCCCATCCACAAGTCTAGTCCCTCAAAGTGGGTGCAGAGGATTGTGCCGACTCCTCACGGCAGCCCTGAAGAGCCAGGAAATTTCAGATGTTTCACCTGTCAGAGCCCCACGGAAAGCAAACGTGTCATGAAGGCTTCAGGGAGGATTACAGAGGCAAAACCATACTCACAGCCCACTTAGAGCTATTTACTCTTCATATTTATTATCCTTTGTCATAAATATTTCTTTTCCTGTCCCGAATCTTCTCCTTCTCTGTTATGAAAAGGCCAAACCTCCTTGATTTCACCTGAACTAAATAAATAAGCTGTTGTTGCCTTTCCTTGTAAAAGGAAGCTTCTACTTCTCCTTCACCTCTCTGCATGTATTTCTGTCTGAATTCTTCCATCTTGAACATGGATGACCAAAACACTGAAGAGTACATACACACACCCCTTCCCCACTGCAAAAATTACACATCACACATGCCAGGCTTGCGTTAACCCCGGTCATTAATAACGGCCATAAATTTGTGATCAGGAGAACACTTAATACACGTAGGTCTGATTCCACCGTCATGTCCAAATGCTGCATTTCCTGCTAATGGCAGAAAAGCTTTTTGCTTCTTACAGTCATGACTTAGAATTTAGTGGAACACTATTATTCCATTTCTCTCCCACCTCAACGACAAGGTTGTCCAGTTCCGTATGACAAGAGGACAAGAGGTACATCTTCAATCTTTGCATCATTTGCCATTTTGAAGAGCGTGTTTCAACAGATTGTGACCCATAATTTCTGACGAAAACATTAAATATGACCGAGTCCAAAACTGCATCCCTGAGGACTACCTCTCACAGGCTCCCTCCAGCCAAACAGCTCCCTTTCCATCTGGCCTTTTCAGCCTTTGGCCAGGTTACAGTTGTTCTAATCCCCTTTCACTTCCCTTCAGTAAATTCCCTTTCAGCCGTAACACTGTGAGCTTTGATGGAACCTGGAAATATGCCGACTGCATTTCCTCCTCTAAAATAAAAGTTACCGACCTGAGATAGAAGGTTAGCCTGGTGCAAACACGAGTAACAGTGACGGTTATAACCTGATTGTCCCAAAGGAGGGTAATCCGAGGTCCCACAAGCGATGCCTTCGATTGAAGGGCTGATTCTGAAGGAATCACCTATTCTCCACATCTGCTGGCCTCAGGACGGAGAAACAGTGGTCTTAAGTTAGACATAAAAAGCTGATAATGGTACTGGGAATTTGAGAGTGGAAGAGACTGACTGGGAACCTCATTTTCATGTTATCATACAGCTGAAGACCGTGGACTTGACAGCCTCTTGAAAGGCCAGGAGTGACTCGATTTCTTGCAAGTTTTCTAGTTGTTCCTAAGCTTCCTAATGCCACAGTGCTGATGTCTACGCTGAACGATGCTCCTTCCACACATATGTGCTTTCTCAATTCTCCCCTTATCCGCGTTATTCTAATTCCCCTTATTATTACTAACCTTTTGGACATGGCAAGGTAGTCACTTTCTACAAACTCTCTCCCTTTTTGAGAAGTGGATATAAGTTCCAGATGCTTTTTGAACCTTTTGGAGCCTTCTTGAAGTCTAGTCCATCTTCTAGTCCTTGAGCTTTTCAGTTCACCCAACTTCTTACATTTGCAAAAAGCCAAAATACAGACTTTTAGGACACAATGAGCCAAAGTCACAACAGTGGCATCAAAACTACAGACAACCTTCCCAGCACCTACAAAACCTCCAGGATGTTTAAGCTAAGACCAAAAACACCATCGCTTCAATGGATAAAAGACACAGACCCAAACATGAGCAGAATCCAGAGCTGTCTGGTTCAGGATTCCTGTTTATCAGAACTCTTGATTTGAATAATCGGCAGGATTTTTCTTTCCCCTTCCCCTCCTCTATTACTAATCTACTGTAGACTATCTATAATGACTTCAGAGTTGTGGTAGTTATGTCAAATTACCACACAATTGGCTTTAATCCTATTTACTGGTGTTTTTAATTAAATCATATAATAAATAGGAAATTATATCACTGTCAAAACCTAAAACTACATTTTTTTTAAAAAATCTGTAGATACTTAAAATACAGTAATTGTCTTAATGCAGCTTAATTACATCCTTACGAGAAGACAATTTGAAGAGTGACCTATTTTCTTCTGTAGATTTACATAATACAGCAAGCAATCAACGGTGTCCTGGATACCTGAAGCAAGTATTTTAAAGATTAAAATGACTGACGAAATAGGTACTTTACACAGCATTCGTTTTAATACCTTGATGGGTTTTAACCTGCAAACTATTCAGGGTGAATATCACTTTATAATGATAATGCTTCTGAGGAAAAGCGAATTGAAGACTGCGGAGGAAAAGTCAACAAGAAGAAGTAGAGAGAGCACGCTGAGAGACACCGTGGTGACTACAGGCCTGCTTGTGACATCAAACTAAGGTTTTGAGAATGTTGGGGGAACAAGTAGCCCGACATTTTCTCCTCTTCCCCCCCAAAGATCAGTGCAAGACTGTTCTGACACAAAAGCAGCCCTTTCCACGATCCCAATTCCTTGGCAGCGCTTATATATGGAAAAGTAAACAAGTCTCTAACTGCTCCTCTTGAATGGGGACCTTATTCCCAAATCACACAGCAGCCCGCTGCCAGAACCAACGGGGGGAGCCAAACATTCACCTCCTCTTTGATCCCTGGGTCCCAGCTCAGGAAGGAATCTCCTTCCCCAGGGCACTTCCATGTGTATTTGATTCCTTTGGCTTGGATGGCCCTTCATAGTGTGCCGAAGGGCAGTGCCGAACAAGGATGGCCCCGGTTACACGCCAACTCCCATGGTAAGTCTTGGCACCAGCAAATATGAGCCCTAAAGGTCACCTGCTTCTGTTAGAGAAACACTTCAGATAAAGAGAACTCTCCAAGTAACGCCACTTTCTGAACACTTCAGCCATCCAGTGGACGCTTAGATATTTGGGTTGGAATTCGACAAAACCATGGTTTCACCTACAATGATACACAACCAAAGTCATGGTCATTTCAAACGGCTTTTAACACAGTAAATACAGGCTCCAACCCTGCATTTATATCCAACCCAGAGCAAAACTACAAGCATCATCCCAAATTCTCACAACCTGCAGAAATCAACATGCAGACAGGGCAACATGACCATAGCTAGCCAGTACATCACGTGGAATGGCTCGTGTTTTTCCCCAGATGATCTGGGGTGAGGCAAAAGTTAGATTTAAGCAGCCCACCAGAGGAGCAACGGGCGCTGCTCAAAGAGAATTTGCATTCCACATCAAATGAAACTGCTGAGGCAGGTTTACCACTGTTTTGATGTTATCAGAGGAGTAACCTCACGTGGCGAAAATCTGGACTCTACAGCGCTCCTGGAAGAAGCAGAACACGAAGGAAATATCGAGCATCCTTTATGCACTGAAAAGGAGCCGTCACAATTCACCTTCTTTTCTAGGAAGAAAATCCATAAAAACAAAAGAACTGACACTGCTACTCAATCTTTGAGCTGATCGCTGGACCACGGTCTACATTCTGTCTAGGTGCAGAAAATGGCTTTCTAGACTGACAACTGATTAGTATACAAGCATGATTATATGCAAATCTCCAATTTCTATTGACTTAATTGTGATCTGATGTAACATGTATAATTAACACATGCATTTAAAATAAATGTATATTTAATTAACATGCATATTTATAAAATGAATATTTATATTTAGCATATAATTTTGGGGGAATTTAGGTGGCACAAAATTGAGGGGTTATCATTACTGATGAGAGCTAGTCATAGCAAAAACAGCTTTCACACCTCAGGCTCTCCCAGGGGATTTCAGTCCCAATTTATCTCACCTCTGGTAGGCCAGCCATGGGCCTCCCTCCACTACAAGTCACACCAGGCAGATGCGACTCGGGGAAAATGTCTTCATTAAAAGGCCGGGGGAGGGGAGCTGCTCAAATCATAGTTTGAGCCGAAACAACAAGCCGCATACGAAGGAATTCGAGGCCAAAGGTCAGGAAGTTAAACATCAGCCTGCCCAAAAATCATTCCGTATTTTCCATTATGGATACAAGCTGCCATGCGACTCCGGCGATTTGGGTAGGTCCGTCCCCGTGAAGTTCTCCTCCGCAAAACAGAACTCGTAAAAGCTTCCTTTAGGCAGGACAGAAGGAGGAGGAATTAGGGCAAATTTCTATACAGTTCAGATGCTGATTTCGTAACGACGCAAAGACAGGATGCCTTAAACACCCTGGAAAGACCAGTCAGCGCACCAAACTGCAAAACCGAGTCAGAAATGCTGATTTGGGAGAGTCCATCCAAGCAGCCCTTGCTGTTCTCATGGACCACTGGACTTTACAGTTCACGGTGCTTATCACCAGGGCACTCGCTGCCATGAGCGTGGGGCACCAAAGGTACAGGACAGGACAAAATATTTATGTAGGAGAAAGTATCAAGGATGACTTCTTCAGTTAAGAACGACTCTAGTGCAAGCAAGACTTTCTACAATAAATACAAGGCTCTCTTTCCCTTGTGTTCCCCAGGGAATAAGCACCCACAAAAAGCGAAAGCAAATTTCCCTGCTTTCTCCAAACAAAAAAATAAAACCAAACCCCAAACCAGTAGTGAACCACACTCCCGTGACTATTTTTCACATCACCTGTTCTCTCCCCAAGGGAGAACCGCTGAACGTGTTGCTTCGTATGCTGCTGGGAGGCGCTCGGTTGTGCTGGTGATGAGCATCAACCATGATGGGAACTCGTGTGAAACCCAACCCAGAAAGTCAGTCGTGGGCTTCAGCAGCCTGCTGGAAGAAACCGCTTGTTTCCTACCTACCAGAGTCAACGCTTGAATTAAATACCCAGTTTCCTTGGGAAAAAACCACCAGGAGGGAGGAAACAGCGCTTCTCCAACTGAATAGCCACCCATTTCTCCCCAGGGAGAATAGAAGTACCATTTCTTCTTCGCTTCCCATGGACGGCAGAAATCCAGGCAGTTGTTGCAAGGTTCAGAACTACCCCAGTCTGCCCCACTTCTACAATGTGATGGAGCATAAGCTCGTTATAAAGGCCTAGGACACAAACAGTTCATCCTTGCTATTCCCGCAGTATTTTCATGAGACATCATCTAACTCTAAACAAATACTCCTTTCTTGGGATATTTTTAAAAAAAAAATCAAGTTCAACAGTTCTTGCAGAGCTGATGCAATCGCATTAGTCATTCAGAAACGTACTGACAACAGGGAACATTATCACCCGAAAGACACCGTGCCTCCCAGCACCATACAAAGGCAAGGATTTCACATCTGAAATGACCTAGCCCTGCAAACACCGAGTTTGGCAGTGATGTATTCAGACAAAAATCAAAACGTACAAGCGAGGGAGGAAAAAAAAAAAGGATTAATCAAACCACGCATTGCTTCATTAGTAGGATGTGATCTTTCTTCTATCACACCAGATCTATCAAATCACAGATTTTGCAGTTAATCATTTGGATTGCACATCTCCAGGAAGCCAAGGAATCAATTTACAGTCGCCTTTGTCCATTTCTTCTTCTGCCCCACTCCCCACACTTTTCTGACGGGGTTTTATTGCCTGTCCCCTCAGACAAATCTCTTCCCTGCTGCTGTGAGTCTTCCATTCTGCAGCCTCCAGTCCCCAGAATGGCTTTCATTTCTCTCCCTGAATGCTCAACTTTCCCTTCTATTCTTTTCATCTTTGCCTATGTCTCTTAGCTCAAAGCAATAAAGAAGAACAGATTTGAGATTTAACAACTGTCAGGATGCCTTTGATAGGAGAAGGTGTACACAAAATGAGCCTGCATTGTGCTAAGGAAGGAAGATCCACAAAATAGTCTTAATATTTCTATTGGTATCAACAGGTGAATTAAAGCTTTGTAACATACAGGGCAATATCATTCCATCATTGCCACGGTTAGTAAATGAAACTCAACTTGGATGCTTTAGGAATGAGCATTTCTGCTGGCCTAGAGATAATTTCAAATCATGGTCAAGTCTATTTTCATTCTCAAAGGTTTCCTGAATGTTCATTTAAAATAGGAATTTCCAATTCATGTGTTTGTTTCTTCAAATAGTTCCAAGTAGTTTGTAAAATGTCCCTTCAATCCCAGCGCAAAAACACCACAAAATACTATGCAGAGAACCAAGCTGTTCCAGGGCAAATTCTGCACAAATAAATAAATTCTTCACCACGAGAACAATTACACACTGAAACAGATTGCCCGGAGAGGTGGTGGAATCTCCCTTGCTGGAAACAGTCAAGATTCAGTTTGACAGGGCCCTGGAAAAGCTAATCCAAGGCTTTCAACAAGAGGTTGGACCAGATGATCAACAGAATTCCCTTCCAACAGCTTTGCCGTGCATTATTCTACATCTGCCGTGGAGTTGCAGCATGCTTTCCGAGGTACACACAAAATGGCATGAAGTCATTAGAGACAAATGTCACAAAAGAGGCAGAGGTTTGAACTGACACGGAGAAAGACCTTCCACGGTTGGCAGTATCCGACTCTGAACCACCATTCACGCCTCCTGTACAGCCCAGCTGCCTGCTGCGTCAGAACACACCGTGCTGGGCTTTTACTGTATATTTGCATAACAAAATTATTTTTGAAGAGCCATCTGGGAAAGCAAAAAGGAAAAAAAAACCAACACACCAAATATGCACAGGTTGGACGTCTCTCTCTAAGAATATCCTCTCTGTCCCATATAACACTCGGAAGAATGTTATATTTACACAAAAAAATCACTGTTTACTAGTTTATATGCATCCCAGAAGGATGCCAGAGAACACCTACAAAGGCTTCAAAGGATCATAGCAAGACACATCAGGTGGTGCACCGTGCCAAAGAGATGCTTCCCAGGGGGCTGGAGACGCAGTGTTTTTCCTTGTGTGTATCAGACCCCTCAGAACATCTGTTGATGCAACAGAACGCTTATTCTGGTATTTCAGATTGCTTATCTGGGGTGTTATAATAGCTGTTCCTCAAAAGAAGCGCTACCTGCTCCTGTGAAATTACCGGTTACAAACTCCCATGTTTCATTTTCTAATTAAAGTCCTCCCTTTCTTTTCCCTCCTCCTCGCCCCCCCCAAAAACCTTACATCCAATACATTAAATAACTTGAGATCACCAGCAGTGCCTAACACTCTAGTCACAAAACTTCGTTTCCCCTTTAATCAGTTGGTACCTCTCCCAATATTCAATATTGCAGGGAAAAAAACAATTAACTTTACTGATACCCCAGCGCAATTGCCTCTGCTCAAGCAAGAGTGCTCATAGCACACACCACCTCTGACACACTGTATATCTGTGCTCGGATCGCTTTTTTTTGTTTGTACATAGATTACTGGATTTTATAGCAGTTAGGCACTTCCTGAGCACAGAAAATATTTTACATGTGAGGGACGAGCACATGAAACCACACAAACTGGTGATTAGTTCTCACGCTTTGAAAGGAGAGTTACAAAGAAAGGGAAGGAGAAGGGAAATTTATAAAGGAAGACAAGGGTAGAGAAAAAGAACCATTTGATTTCAGATACAGCACAGCGTTCGGTGCTAGCATCTGCGTCAATACTCTGCGAACCGTTTTACCTTCTCCGTTGGCTGGCAGTGAATATAGCAAAAACCTTGCCTCATTTGTGGCTTGCGAGAAGAAACGGACGGGACAAATGACCCAATAATGATTGAGAAGGCTCATCTAATTAGACAAGACAGGAGATGGATGTTCCTGGGTATTTCTCTAGCGAGGAGATCACAGACAGAGAGGAGGAAAGCGGAAAACGCAGACCAACACCTTCCAAAGCAATTGCCCCAGAGCCCAAAGGAGAATTTAGGAAGTTACAGAACCGATGCCGTGGCGAGGAACGCGTGGGCACAGCAATCTCCTGTTGAAGCCCTTTGACTTCTTCCGAGGGCACACAGACACAAGGCGAGCCCGCACGCTTGCAAAGACCTACCCACGCCACAAAGCGCTGTAGATTTCCTAGGAATGAGCACAAGTGCGTTTACAGCACAAGATCAAAGCTGGCGTTGCCTTTGCTGAAGGAAAAAAAAAAAAAACACCTAACCAAACACAACCTCATATAAAACCCGTATTTAACAAAATGTGGTTTTATGATTTCTCACGCTGTTTCAAACACCGCAAGCAGAACTCTGCCGGAGGACCCTAAAGCCAGGCTGCTGGTCCATGGGAACAAGGCTCCAGGCATCCTGCAGGGCAGGAGGTGACAGAGAAGAGCATTTAAGCCTGTCAGCGCTGCCTTGGGAATCTCAGGTGTTGGCACAAGGCTCCTTAGCTCTAGACATGTGTTTGCATGTATGTTAAGAGTCAGAAAAAATCCAGATTCAGCCCAAATAGCACAAAGTACAAAAAGTCCTTTTATAATAAGGTGGCAGCAGAAAAACTCAGTAATAATTAAAAAAGAGGTGGAGAACTATGGCCTTGATCTTGCAACAACGAATCACAGACTGTAATGCTCATTTGGACACTATAAACCAGTGCAGGTTTTTTTGGTTTGG
This sequence comes from Chionis minor, assembly GCA_013398295.1. Classification (NCBI taxonomy): domain Eukaryota; kingdom Metazoa; phylum Chordata; class Aves; order Charadriiformes; family Chionidae; genus Chionis; species Chionis minor. Next base: position 82,608 of record VZSF01005237.1, on the reverse strand, counting down.
TTTTGGTTTGGTTTTTTTGGTTTGGTTTTGGTTTGGTTTTTTTGGTTTTTTGATTTTTTTTTTGGGGGGGGGGGGGG
>VZSF01005237.1:49482-82513 GCA_013398295.1 Chionis minor | reverse complement strand
GTGTTAATCCAGCTTTGTTTTACTTATTTAGCCTTACTCCTACCATGCTGTTGGCCCCCGTTTTCTGCTGGCATCACTTCCTGGTTGGAAACATCAAGTCCATATTAAAACAGCAAAGTAACTATTCCGGTTACTGGGTATATTCAGAGCCTAAATGTGCCTAGGGACATTTATTCCACATACAAATCCAGTAGTACATATAAATACATGAAATTTAAGCCTAGCTGAGTTTAAAATTTGGTTTTTTTAAGGAGACCAAACAAACAGCATCAATTATTGCTACCCTCAGTGAAACACAACAGGGGAAACCTGCCTCATGTCTATTAGCTTGATGTCTTTTGTTTTAAGCTTGATGTCTTTTGTTTTAAGATGACGCACAGCTTTACCTATCTGGGTGACTTTTCACATATTGCAAGGAACACGTTGCAGAGAAACTAACACCTTATGCTTTTACAGAATCACAGAATGGTTTGGGTTGGAAGGGATCTTGAAGATCATCTAAGATCCACCTCCCTGCCCTGGGCAGGGACACCTCTCACTAGACCAGGTTGCTCCAAGCTCTGTCCAACCTGGCCTTGGACACCTCCAGGGATGGGGCAGCCACAGCTTCTCTGGGCAACCCCAGCCAGGGTCTCACCACCCTCACAGGCAGCAATTTCTTCCCAATATCTCACCTAAATCTCCCTTCTTTCAGTCTGAAGCCATTCCCCCTCGTCCTATCTCTACACGCCCTTGTAAAAAGTCCCTCTCCAGCTTTCTTGTAGGCCTCCACCAGATACTGGAAGGTTACGTTCCAGTCCTGTAGCCAGGTCTAATGACAGGGAATACGGACAAGCAATAAGCAATGAACACGTGGTCTCTAGGGAAAGTATTAACAGTAACTTGGGAGGCATGAGGAGAGCAGATCCATGAGGGATCGTGCATCTGGAAGTTCTTCAGGCAACTTTCTCCCTTGCCATCAGCCATTACCCAAGGCAAAGGTCAGCAACTCACAGCTTGTTTGAGGTGGATTTCAAACACCTCATGAACAGCCCCCGGAGCAGGATTACAGCGAGACAGGAATTGCAGAGAGGCAGCTCCTGCCACCCCAAGGATCCTGCTTCCGAACTCCAGGGAGCTGCTGCTTTCCCCAAAAGCAGGATACTGCCCCGAGACCCAGGAGACCACTTGCAGCAACAGGCCTCTCGGTGAAGCACCATCTCCTGACCTGCCCTGAAGTCCCAGCTGCAGGCTCCATCTCAAAACAGATTAAAAAAAACCCCTCAACCTGGCACAACGCCCTTCCAAAGGCCGCACGTCTCCGGACTATGGCACCTCACTGCAAAGTAGCTGTTTAAAGAATATGTTTCTGAGCTGTCCATTTCACAGACTAAAACAGGACATCGAAGTCTGAGGACTGAACAAATGCGAGTGACCCAGACAGGATAAGCAGGAAAATTTAATTTACCAAGGCTATTTCCCCCACTTCCAAGAGTCCCACCTCTTGTTCTGACCAGTCTCTGGTTTCACGGGTTACGTGCATCCATCCTTCACAGGCCACGAAGAGGAGCTGACTGTGCTTGCCCAACATAAACAGAACCGATTCAATTTTGCAGCCCACACTTAAAACCCTTAATAAATAAATAATAAAAAAGCAGCCTGTTCCCTTCAAGAAAGGCAGGAGTGTCCCACAGCCCAGTTTGAAGGAACAGGGAGATTTTCTTTTTGATTACGCTAATATGGCAACCATTTAGTCCTTTGTTTTGACCAAAAAAAAAAAAAAAAAAAANAAAAAAAAAAAAAAAAAAAAAAACAAACCCTAACAAAAAACCCCCCCAGAAGATATTTTGGACTTTCCATCCTGAATTTGCAGGGCACCGATTTGGATGGGGCTGACAGGAGTCAGCCGACGCTAGGCTGGGAAGGGCACATTTTACAACATGCAGGGACGCGGTGAAATTTCAGCGTTCCCAAAAGTCCGCAGCAAAATTTCCATTGACTACACCGAGGCGAGAATGTCAGCCAGCTTCTATTCCACAACCAAAGGTTTATTGCATCAATTATTTTCTACTGGGCTTTTTTTTTTTTTTCCTGGGGGCGGAGTTCAGTCTAAATGTATAGATGACCTTCTATACCAAACTATGCAAACTTCCAGAGCTGAACTATGCCTGTTTATCTGATAAGAGCCGATATTTAAGCGATAGGAAATCTGCCGAGAGAAAACAGCTGCCTCGGGCTTTACTCTGCTTCAAGAAACTCAACCAAAAATCGTGCGCCTCTATTTTTCCCCTCCCTTTTTGCCTCAGTCTAAAGACATACAACGGGATATAATATATATATATAGTTAATAACCATTCCTTCGCTCTCTCTCACACCCCCCTTCTCCCCCTTGACAGCCTGGCTGCACAATCTGCTTTCATCCTCTTTTTTTCTCCAGGGTAGCTGCAGGAATCAGACCATATGTAACAGTTGCCCATGTCCGCTCATAAGCATAGGTATAGATGCAACTGGATCTGCTAGGTTCCCAGACAGGAACAAATATGACCTTGTTTTTTTAAACACTTTGCACAATTGGAAAGAAAGTGTTAAAATGCCAAGGAATCCTTGTGATTCTCTAATGCTTATACCATGAATATGGTGTTTTTCCAACAGATACATGTCATTTATAAAATTTTGTTGTTAAAGGTGGACATGCATCAAATACTTTGAATATTCATAGTGCAATGAAAAACTGCAAAATTTCACGAAGATTTTTTTAATTATTTGCCGATCGCTCTGATTTTACATGAGCAAATTAGATGAAAACTGAAGCCTGAAGAAGATTCACCGAAGCTCAAGCAGGCAATAGAGAGAAAAGTATTTCCCCAAAAGTGTGATCCTGGCAAAGCCATACATCCATCTAACCTTTTGCTTCTTCCTGCTTATTTGACCCGAAGGGGTCAGGTTTTTGGTGCACAGCTCCATGGATAAGGTGGTTTCAGTACTCCCTACAGCCGGAGGGTTGGGACAAACCTCTACACAACTTGACCAATTTAAGGTCCGTGCTCAGCAGAAGCTGCAAGACACAAGGCAGGAATTAATCTGGGCACTAGGCACACACGGAGCATTTTCTCCGATACAACTTGTCTGTCCTTCTTATTGCTCCACATCCAAAATTTCTGCTTGATTCCGCCCCCCCCACAAGAGAAAACGATGCCACAACACAGTTCCAATCAATACTTGACATACTATCGGATTCCTTGCAGTAAAAAGTACCGGCTTAACGTCTCGTACATGCTTTCTCCAAGAAGCCTATGGTAGCACGCCTTGCCTCAGCAAACCATCAATTTAAATGATTGGGAAAAAAACAACACATAATAAGTGACAGATTTTTCAAATCAGATAAAGATGGGAACCAGATTATCTGTCTGGGGGTGATAGATTGCAGCAATAATAAATTCACTTTAAGACACTGGATCAATTTTTAATCAAGCCAAGAATTATTATTGCAGAAAGATAAAATGACCCATGAGGAGATGCCTTAATTTTCCACCAATCAAATTATAGCCTTTCTAAATAAGATGTAATGAGATCCATGGAATATCCAGGTTACACAGCCTACCTAATTACCCATGTTCCCTGTCATGTTGTGATATAGTAGTGGTAAGCTGACCTCTGAATTTACCAAGATGAAAAGGTAATTAGTTTTTCTACAAGGCTGTAGTGAAAACAACAGCAATGACACGTGTCACCTCCTTCCACCAAGTCACAATCTCAGAGGTGTTTGTTCTTAAAATATACAGGATATGACCTACTGGGTAATAAACTACAGTCATTAAGTGAAGCGTACATCTGACAGAAAAACAGCCACCATCTCCAAGTTGAGAATACAAGCTCTGAAGGTAAAGCAAATCAACCCATATTCCACATGAAACTTTATCAGTGTGTTACCACAGAGGGGCTCAGGAGATGGCAGAGTGTCTTCTGATTAAAGAAGTCACAAGGCCATATATAAAAGGAGCTTTCCTGACCCACAGGCACCACAAGGATCATTTTCTTCCCTATTGTCCTTAACCACATAGGCAATTTTTTCTGCGACTTGCAGCATGGCGTCTTTGGAAAGCATTCCTGAACACATCCTGAGAACCTGAAGACACACCAAGGTCAAACTCAGAAATTGTCATCGTCATCAAGAGTTAGAGATTAGTTTCGACAGAAGATGCCAGTTTAGGGCACCCCCAACGAGATTAAGCAACTCTCCACCCCTGCCTTTGGAGCTAGGATTAAGAACTGTGATTGCAACAACTTCAGGGGCCTGATACCTTCATAGAATCACAGAATGTGAGGGGTTGGCAGGGACCTCTGGAGATCATGCAGTCCAACCCCCCTGCCAGAGCAGGGCCACCTACAGCAGGTGGCACAGGATGGCGTCCAGGCGGGTTGGGAATGTCTCCAGAGTCGGAGACTCCACCACCTCTCTGGGCAGCCTCTGCCAGTGCTCGGCCACCCTCAGAGGAAAAAAGCTCCTCCTCACCTTCACGTGGAACTTCCTATGGTCAAGTTTGTACCCATTGTCCCTTGTCCTATAACTGAGCACCACTGAAAAAAGCCTGGCCCTCTCCTCCCGGTCCCCTCCCTTTAAGGATTTATCAGCATTGATGAGATCCCCCCTCAGCCTGCTCTTCTCCAGACTAAACAGATCCAAATCCCTCAGCCTTTCCTCATAAGAAAGATGTTCCAGTCCCCTCATCATCTCTGTGGCCCTTTGCTGTCTCCTCCCCAGCAGTTCCCTGTGCTTCTGGAACTGGGGAGCCCAGCACTGGACACAGGACTCCAGATGTCCCTCCCCAGGGCAGAGTAGAGGGGGAGGATGACCTCCCTCCACCTGCTGGCCACGCTCCTCTTGATGCCCTCAGGATGCCATTGGCCTTCTTGGCCACAAGGGCACATTGCTGGCTCAAGGGCATCCTGTTGGCCACCAGGACTCCCAGGTCCCTCTCTGCAGAGCTGCCTTCCAGCAGGTCACCCCTAACCTGTACTGGTGCATTTCACCAAAGCTAGTGGTGAGAACTGAGACTGAATTTTCTCTGGCCACCTCAGAATGCAGGAAATCCCCAAGATGATTTGTCCCTGTCTGTGTGCCCTTTCCTTTGGCCACCACTGCAGCTTCGAGATGCAATGATAGACGTAATTGACTCATGCAAAGAAAGCCATCATAAAATTAATGAACTACAACAATTCATTCCATCTGCTGCCTCTTTCTTGCTAATTTATTAATAACAATTACACAAAAAATGGTATGGATTATAAATTTCAATTTCTCCTCTTTACCTGAAAATTTAGTCTGAGAGTCTTAAAAAATGATCTCATATTATACCAAATAGATTTATGGCTTATTACTACTAATGTGGCAGTACCCAAGTGACCATAAAAGCTAACTATTTCAAAGTAACTCAAATTACCCCTTCTGAGCAAATTGGAAATTTGGTTCTCATAGCTTGCGCTACTTTTACAAGTGCCCCGCTTTGGTCACCAACCCATCTTATCGCTCCACTTGGGTCTTCTTCAGCCTGTCATAGACATCACACGGTGCAAGAGCTTTGCAAGCCGCAAGCCCAAATATCAGTACACAACGTTTCCTGCCATGGCAAAAAAATAAAAATAATTAAAAAAAAAAAAGATGAAGGAGAACAATCAGAATAGGAAATACAGAACAGGTTTTTCAGAGGCGATCAAATGAATTCTAGTCTCTTAAAGTCAGATGCTGACTTTAAGAGGAATAAAATTACATGCAGACCAAGTATTGCAGAGTGCCTCCTTCTTCCCGTAGGCGAACCTGGTGGTAGAAGTCAACGAACAGACGCCATCACCAGTCACGGTAGGGGAAGCCTCAACTGCACGGAAGCCTGTTGGGTTGTCCTGCATCCTGCGAACACCAGTGTCCCTGTGCTATCCAGGGAGTCCTCCACAGCCACCTCTCTGTCGGGCACTGAACCACGTGACAAACCCAGCAGAAGACCCTGGTCAGGGCAGGTCAGGACATAGAGTGAAAGGGGCAGAATTCCCATTTCATTCCAGTGGGTTACAGCTATTCTGAGGTCTGATCCACGCACTGACACTCCAGGAACCTAACTACTTAGCTAGTAAGGTTTTTTTTACTTACTTTTCCAGTACGTCCGCTACTATCAATGCAGTTCTATTGATATAAAAACACGTCATCCCTTTTACAGCAGAGAAATAGCCGCATCAATACAACTTATCTGTATGCCAATGTGAAAATCCTACTCCATTGGAAAATGGCGTGGCTTTGGTGGTACCAGGCATTAGAGCAGTCAAACTCGAAGGGAGTTACACCTCCTAGACTGATTTGCAAATGCTCCAGAAAGTTTGTTTTAAGTGGGATCACTGCCTATTACCTAATACACGATGAGGTAATGCTGAAATACTAAAAAACCCTCCACGCTTTTTCCAGAAGAGATTACAGATCCTATGGAGGGGGGAAACTTATTACCCAGAAGGAGCTCAGCAGTATCAGAGGGCTATCTCGCCGAGATAGCCTTACTTCACATCAAAGTTCCTATTTAAATGTTTTGATCAAAACACGTCAGTAAATTAAATGCAAAGGCTATACGTTGATTAGAACAAAAGATATATTACATTCAGATTAGAAGTCTTGGTATTAAATAAAATATCTAAGCACTAATTTCTAGTTGTGTAATATTTCCGCCAATACTATTATCTCCATTTAATTAGGACATAAAAGTAACTAAAGTTAATTTAAAAGGAAATTTCAAACAGCATTCCCATTTGATTTTCTGGTAAATTAACACTTTAAAATCTCTAATGGGTGTCTTCAAAAGAAAACGTTATTAACAAAATATGTGATAATTAACATAATTAAAACTCTCTAAAATATACTTTTTTTAAATGGCAATTGTTCTGTTAAAAAACATGCAAGAGGAGTGAATCAAAAATCCCACTCCACTCATAACATAGACATGCATTAGATAGCATAAACATCGGATAATTCCTTGTGGACGCCCACTAACCTAGAAATTGCTAGCATTAACTCATAACAAGATTACTTTTTGTGGAACTGGATTAACTTTTACAAATTCCCTTACCCCCAAAAGGAGCTCAGTAAATGGCTGCGAGTGCTCCAAATTGGCTGGTTATTAATTTAAAACAGGAGTATTTTCTCTGATTTTATCTCAAACGTAGTCCAGTCCTCTCTTATTCCCTCCATTTTCTAACACTTCCTCTGGCACACCAAAAATCATCAGAGTTACCTCACACATGAGACTGAGCTGGCAAAACAGGACAATTCTCACCCTATTGCAGTGTCTGAATGAAAAGATTTTGTGATTTTCAACAGTTACAACATCAAGCTCCACAACAAGCAGATATTTTGGTCATCCTCAGGCTGCATGGACGCACCTCCCACCTGAGGAAACCATCACACCTTTCAGGGGACCAGCTTGATGACCTCAAGGAGATCTTTTATGCCTTCTGCGCTCCCAAGATATTTATACCTTCCAGTCAACTGGGATAAAAGCACGAAAAGAGTTTAGCTACTTATCTGAGCTGTTCAAACCTCTCAGGGAGTTCGATATCTGACAAGAGGGGCTATGCTTCCCACTCCCAATCCGCCCAGAATTACCTCATGAACAGGCTCTCACGGAATTTCAGACAGGAAGCGGCAACGACCTTCCATATGTTAAGCTCAACACCAGGTGACACAGCACTGCTGATAATATGTCCGACATTTTTAATGAACAGGACTAGTTAGCCCGACATCAGAGCACCACGTGGGCCACCCCTGAGGGACAGGGAGCCAGGATCTGAGGAGGATCCCACGGCAGCAAATGCCCAGCCCCACCATACCTGAGGGAGGTGAGCAGGACAGCACCAGGATCATCCAAGAGCTTGTGGTGGTGAGGCAGTCCACAGTCAGGCTGGGAGCGCAAACCAGAGGTCAGGACGAGACTTGCTGAGGGTAAGCAGGTCAGACACAGCCCAGGGATCACCAGGGAGGTCCGTGGTGGACCAAGTCCAAACTAGCAAGTCAGGATCTACATCAAGGGCCTCCACAGCCAGAGAGGAACAGGGCTGCAACTGAGCTGGAGACCAACGCTCCTCCAACAAGGCTCAGGCAGGGACTGAGCTCAAAAAACACACCTGGGATGGGTCGGGGATGGGCGAGGTGGAGACCCCAGGTGAAGCTCATCAGGACAATTAGAGCCTATTAGTGCACTCGGGGCCCTGGCAACCGAAACGCAACTTTCTCCTGAGCCAGTAGGGATGAGTCTCCCACAAAATAATCATTTACTCAGTCCCAGAGGACAAAGTCACATCCCTGCACCTCTATTCACTCAAATTCACTTATACAGACCTCTCACGGGCAGGATTCTGCAGCCGCTTCTCTACCATACAAGAAGGAAGCTCTGTGGAGCTCCTGAGGTAAAAAGGTCTCTTGTTGTGGGGAGGGGGAAGTCATAAAATCATAGAATCACTTGGATTGGAAGAGACCTTCAAGATCATTGAGTCCAACCATAAACCTATGCCAAAACCACCCCTAAACCATGTTCCTCAGCACCATGTCTACCCGTCTTTTAAATACCTCCAGGGACGGCAATTCCACCACCTCCCTGGGCAGCCTGTTCCAATGCTTGAGAACCCTTTCCGTAAAGAAGTTTTTCCTAATATCCAACCTAAACCTCCCCTGGCACAACTTGAGGCCATTTCCTCTTGTCCTGTTGCTTGTTCCTTGGGAGAAGAGATTGACCCCCACCTGGCTATAACCTCCTTTCAGGGAGTTGTAGAGAGTGATAAGGTCTCCCCTCAACCTTCTCCAGGTTAAACAATCCCAACTCCCTCAGCCGCTCCTCATAAGACCTGTTCTCCAGACCCCTCACCAGCTCCGTTGCCCTTCTCTGGACACGTTCCAGCACCTCAATGTCTCTCCTGTGCTGTGGTGCCCAAAACTGAACACAGCACTCGAGCTGCGGCCTCACCAGTGCTGAGTACAGGGGCACCATCACTTCCCTGCTCCTGCTGGTCACACCATTCTTGATACAGGCCAAGATGCCATTGGCCTTCTTGGCCACCTGGGCACACGCTGGCTCATGTCCAGCCAACTGTCCACCAGGACCCCCAGATCCTTTTCCACCAGGCAGTTTCCAGCCGCTCCTCCCCAGCCTGTGGCGCTGCCTGGGGTTGTTGTGACCGAAGTGCAGGACCCGGCACTTGACCTTGTTAAACCTCATCCCATTGGCCTCAGCCCATGGATCCAGCCTGTCCAGATCCCTCTGCAGAGCTTCCTACCCTCCAGCAGATCAACGCTCCCGCTTAATTTGCTGTCATCTGCAAACAGATTGAGGGTGCAGTCCTCCAGGGCTCAAGTGGTTCTCACAGTCCAGTAGGGAGGGGGGAAACTGGAGAGAGTGGGGGGAAAAAAAAATTAAAAGATCTTGTTCCTCCAAAGAAAAAACAACTCATTTGCTTCAAGAGCTAAAACTGGCTGAGTACTTGGCTTATTTGCTATTTCACTAGAGCTTTGCCAGCCACAGCTAATAGATATTACCACCTGAATCATGAACTAATTTACTAAATAACAGTCATGACACCCTAGTAGTGCAACCTCATAATAAAGCAAATATTTGCCACCATCTGCAGTAAATTCAAAGCATCTGCTGTAACTTTTTTTGATGAAAGTAAAGCAGCACACCCCACTGTAAATTCTTTTGATATTGTTATTACAGTATTCTGTGATAAATAAAACAAACGCACAAATACAGCTCAGGCTAACAAAATAAATCAGTAAAGCTTAGCAACTGCTTTAATTATTATTAGGAGCACTTTGGCATTTTTCTTACCTGCCACCTCACAGAAATATTTTACTCACCATGGAGAGCAAAGCTTTTCCTACTCTTTGAATAGCTAAGAAAATTTTTTTTAAAAAAATCTTTCATGTTTTCTTTCAACCTGGGCTGGTATTTTTCAAAATAATTCTGAAGCGACTCAATCTCTGCTTTCACCAAAAATCTACCCAGCTTCTCCCATCGCCTGGATAGGTAGAAGCCAGAATTACGTGCTCTATAAAAATTTCAGCTCTAGGTTATCAACGCTGCATTTATCATCGCCACGTTACGCAGGAAACCATCACTCTTGCACAAAACGTACGAGTTTCTCTCCGTCCACCCACTAGCGGCAGCGTGGCTGATTGTGGGAAAGTCGGCAAATCTTGCTTTTTTGCTCTGTGGATGGACAAATTCCCGGGCATTTTTATCTCTTGTGGAAGGGGTTCGGTTACAGCCAACTGGCCTTCATCCAGGTACTGATCTTTCCCAGGCAAGGCAGAAAGCTGGAGATGGAGTCAACTGCCTCTGGTATAAAGACGATGTGCAACAGCACGTTGCTGGAAGTCCCAGTTGTCACACAAACTCCACCAGCTGTTTGAGAAAGATGCTGAACAAGATGATGGGTGACCCCCACCCCGCACCTCCCCCCCAGAAAAAGAGCACTGTAGGGAAGACGACCAAAATTACCCAGTACAACTATTCCAGAGTTGTTGTTTTTCCAGAAAGGGCTGAAAAGCACCATCTCAAAACCTTTTTACAACTCTACGGTAAAAAGGCAGCTCTCAAAGCCTGCACTGGGAATAATAACAGGGGTTGACCCAGCCACAGGACCATAAATGTTAGCCAACATCCAAGAAAAGATTAGACCACTCATGACGATAAGACGTCATCATTTTTGATTACATCATTCCAGAAGCAGGATTCAAGATACCTGCAATAACCAGACAAAGTCAGAGTTAGCTATTTATTAGCTTTTCAGCTAAAGAAAGATAAAAGTACTACGCTATTTTCAAAGAGTGGGCTGCACAGTCACAGGAATTTCATCCTTAAAGACTGTGCTAGAGGCCCTGAAGTAGGCACGGGGCCCAGAAAGCACATCCTGCTCTTATTAAGGCTGTTTCAGGGACTAACCTTTTTCATGACTCGTAACCCACCTTCTAGCTTCCAGACTAAATGTACTATATGTCTGTTCACCTTCGTTTGGACATTTCAAGCCCTGTTTTGAAGTTCTTCCAGGTTTGTTTCATTGGGGTGGTTTTTTAGCTCTCGCTTCGTACGTAGCATTTTCCTACCTTTTACTCTGGATTTTAGGACAATTTTATTCTCTTGCAGCTTTGCTTTCACTAGACTAAACCAACTGTAATCCCACAGGAGATAAACTCTAATTATCCCAGGAACCCTCCTCCAAATTCTTCTTCTTGAACACGGTTGGCTAGAATTAGCATGTGGGGGTAACCTACAGAAGCCAGATCACCTTTTTTTTCATCTGAGAACACCAGTTACAGGGATACTTTGCATTTTTCAGTCATCCCATAGCAAATAGTACATTCCAGTCTCCCTCTGACTTATCTAGTTCTAAATTATGAGTTTACAATGGGTATAGGATATTTAGAAGTGTAACTTTACATTTTTCACTAATACATTTAACTCCTTTTCTTTCATTTACTTTCTCACGGTTATCTTAATTTTCCCCTGAGAGATTTACCATCCCCTCTGTATTGCGAGTGCATCTCATTTTTCCCTATCAGAACAAGCACACTCCAATTTTCATGCCAGCATCATTAAAGAAAAATCTTCAACCAAATCCAGTGCCAAAACTCACTCGTGAGATCTTCCTCTAGTAACCTGCTTTCAGCATGGTAGTCTCTCTTTTAGTATAACTGCTCTCTCTTTTACCAGTTCCCACCCACATTGTGGTTCTAGTAGCTCCCTCCTTAACAATTTAAATTAAGAATTGCCTACGTAGCACCACAGAGGTCTCTGAAGATGCAATACAGCGGGATCTAACTAATTTCTTTTGTTTGAAAAATTAGTTATCTTATAAAGAAGAATTGATCCAAAGAGACTTACATGCAATACTTTTGGTAAAGTTATATTGGTCTTTTCCCAGTCTTCCTTCTTACCTAAACATTCTTTCTTTGTTTATTACTGAGTTTGAAATTTGGGATACTCAGAACCATCTTTTGCCAAACAAAAAAAGCAACTGTGTATGTATTTGTATGTCCACAACTCCTGCTCACCTCAGTGTTCAATCACGAATTGCTCACCTTCAGCCACTGCTCTTGAGCCAACCCACCTTTTTTTTATTTTTATTTTTTTCCTCTCTGACAGCACGACACTATGAAATTCCGGGAGTCTAGAACACGCTCCGGAAGTCCTCCCTTCGTAACCATTTGCCATTACTGAGCAGTCAGGATTTGAAGGAAGGCATTCTGGGTTGCCAGCAAGATTTATAGCTCAAACTACCCTTGAGGGATGTGATTTAGCGGCTTGTATCAGGTCACTTATGCAAAGGCTTCGGGTCCACCCCACAGCCGGGGTTACATGACTTTTGCACCAAAACCCTTCTGCTCCTGTTTCTTCACCTCTCCTGTTTCAGTTCCCCTTATTTTTCCCTCATCTGTTGCAGTTTGCCCTCAGATCACAATGACAACTGAAAGCTGGGGACTTTTACAACGTAAAGCTTCCGAGGACTCCACACGTCTACAGGGACCACAGCAACAACCACCCTGCACGTTTGTTAAACTACCAAGAATTCGCTGTAATAAAAGTGATGGGTCCTCAGGTTTTGGAAGCACTAGACTTTACAGCTATGTAAAAGAAAAGCCAAAGCTTTGGAAAAGCTTCCTAGACAGAAAGACAAACACTGAACTGTATTATTTTCTCTTCCAAAATTCATCTGGAATGAAGATGCCCAAACTTCTTCAAACTATTTTCATTACATTGTTATCTTTAGGTATTTAATTAATTTGCACCAAAGTCCCCAGTATTTTCATTCTTTAGCATCCGGCTCAGCGTGGCCCCAGAGTAAAGAATACATATTCACTCTCTTAGAAGCTAGAGATCTTACCATATTTAACAAGAAGCATCTCTGACAGTAATTGGAGTTTCGTATCAAGGTAAATAAACGGTAAGATCATAAGAACATACTCTAGTGGCCACATGCATCCGGCAAACACTAACATCAGAGAGCAGATTTAACATACAGTCTCAGTGGATATGAATTCGCTGTAAACAAACAATCTGAAGAAAGCCTCGCTTTTGTCATCTGTTATTCCCATCGAAGAAAAATGAATATTCTGTTTCATACTTTTCCTACCAGGTGGCTTCATTATTTACTGCTAGTCTTTTTTCCCCCCTTATCATGCGTGCAACACCGTAATATCCTCAATGACAACAGATTAACTTTCTTTCCTCAATGGCGGCGTTCAACGCAAATTATCCAAATTATCCGATAAGCTAGAATGATGCCACTTCACAAGGGTACATCAGAAGACCTGTTCCTCATATTGCTTGAAACGACCACTTCTATCAAGATTTATCACAGCATTTATTCACAGAGTCACAGAAAGTTAAGTGTTGGCAGGGACCTCTGGAGATCATGTGGTCCAATCCCCCTGCCAGAGCAGGGCCACCTACAGCAGGTTGCACAGGATGGCGTCCAGGTGGGTTGGGAATGTCTCCAGAGTTGGAGACTCCACCACCTCTCTGGGCAGCCTCTTCCAGTGCTCTGCCACCCGCAAAGCATTCCCACAAGTACAGGGCACGAATTGGAGCAGCAGACGAGGACGGGGACAGGCAAAGTGAGATGCCAGAGGCTTCGCTCTTCCCAGTCACCGAGCACGTGAGGAACCTTGGGCAAGTCAGTTCCTCCCCTCTGTACGCTGGCTACCCCTCTGTAACACGGAGATAACCGTGCTTCCTCCCTTCAAACAAAGTGCTGGAGGCTTAAAAATTCCTAGACTGAGAGGTGTAAAATCTCTTGATGATGAGGTAAGTGCCTTGAGCAAATCCTGGCTGGATAACTCAGACTGAAGTTTGAGCACTCTGTTCAAAGAGTTAAGTTCAGAGCAGAGAAAGCGAAGCAAAGCATGAAGGGCTGCTTCCTACACACCTAGAAATCAGCGGCTTCAGCAGATACAGGACCGGCCTCTAAACGCTGAAGCTGTGCTACGGCACCGGCTAAAGAGAAAGAAATACTTATTCTGACCTGGGGGGAAAAAAAAAAAAAAAAGCAAGGCAAATGCCGTGGCTTTGAAATAAAAGAGCAAAAAGAAAGAATAGGCTCAGGAGGGTTTATAAATCCTCTTATGCAGCCTCTCGATATTCCCTTTCCTGTAACTTTGGAGCAGGGCTTTAGCAAATGATAATTCCAAGGAGGTTGGTCAGACACTGTGGTGATAGCCGCTTCTTCTGCCTTCATCCTGATCAGAATGGCAGTCAAGTTTGATGGAGTTAACTCATCAGGTCCAACAAACCTCTGTATAAATGCAGCCTCGTTGAAGTACCTCTACTTCGGAACAGCCTTGGTTTGCTTTAAGCTTACTCACTTGTAGCTTTGCTGGATACCCAAGAAAACAAAGTAAAAATGGATTTATAGTGACATCGAGGAAGGAGCTAGATTTGGGTCAGAGTGCAAGACTCAGATGATCCTCCTAGTCAAGATGAAACCTCTAAAATCTTTTTAAAAAGACATCATTGCCATCAACTATTCTAGTGCAAGCCAAGGAAAGGAAATAGTTTTGAAGGCCTGAACCAGCAGGGCAAAACCTAGTACAGGGGACAGCCCCTTTGAACAGCTCTGGGATATGAAAGCGTCAAAAGCTCTCCTTCACGGAAAAGGACAATTGTGAAGGCAAAGAACAAGCTGGAATTGTTCAGGCTGCTCCACCTTGTTGTCGGGGCCTGACACGATCCCCAGGCAGCTGTCAGGAATGAAAGAGGACAAAGACTGATCACAGCTACATTTGCCACCTTCCTCCCACCGACCTTTAACGCCTAACCCCAAGCCTCCTCCGCAGCACGGCCGCTACCTTGCAACAAACCACCCCGTGCTTAGAAGATTCCAACAGCTTTCCAGTGCTCTTCCCCTGCCGTTTGCCTCCCGCCGCAGTCGCAAAGCCCGCTCCACCTTTTTCACAGCCATATCACAAAGACAGGAGACGCTTTTGTACGACCAGATGGGACAACGCCCCAGGGGAAATGTATTTTCCCCTTCAAACGCCCACCACGGAACCACTGCAGACCAATGGCCAGCCCTCGTAGCCTCCAGGTATTCCCAGCAGGGCAGGCATTTCTATTTATTAACCCAACATTTAAGAGGTGCGTGATGGAGAAGGGGAGGGAGCAATCAAGTCATTTGAAATGCTCGAGTCCTGCCAAGGTGTCCATGCTGTGCCGTACCCTACTACAGTAGTTAGAAGGACAAGTTGCGACCATCTGCAGTTGATTAAGCAAAAAGGGAGGTGAGACTTCCACTTCTCTGCTCAGCTGTATTCGTTTTGTTGACTCCTGCGCCCTCTCACCCCTTGTCCATGGCTTTGCTGCGTGGCATTTGACGCCGAGGTCCTTCTCCCCCACTGATGCAGGAACCATCTCCCTCGGAATCGGCACGCACAACCGGCCCTACCTCCTGATCATCAGCAAGGTCGGAGCAGGACCGCCTGTCCACTTCCACCCAGACCTACCTGCTGACACCTGCCCAGCGTGGTAGGTTCTCTAATGAGACGCTTCTCTGAAGCTTAAGAAAACAAAGACTCTGTTTAGGTTGCATATTAGGAAAAACTTCTCTACCAAAAGGGTTATCAAGCATTGGAAGAGGCTGCCCAGGGAGGTGGTGCAATCACCATCCCTGGAGGTATTTAAAAGACGGGTAGACATGGTGCTGAGGGACATGGGTTAGGGGTGGTTTTGGCATAGGTCTATGGTTGGACTCGATGATCTTGAAGGTCTCTTCCAACCCAAGTGATTCTATGATTGAACACGCAGAAGGAACTCAAGTGTGAAAGTCTACTCCTGCCTGCTCCCCTCCTTGTTAAGGTCCTAACTCCCTACAGTCCCAATAGGAAGTGGAGACTCTAAACTCCATTTTACCCAGAGTGAAAAATCATCATCAGGAACCCCTAGTTCCTTTTGCAAGTGTTGCAATATTTCTAAGAAGCTGACAAAGGCCTCTGTTCAGCTGGCCCATCGCTTCTCTTTGAGATTACGTTGTTGTTACCGGAGATGTCCAAGGCCTTTCCATATAGTACCTCCAAAAAAGCCACAGGTGAACATATCTGCATTTTGGGCCACGACAGGAGCGTGCCAGATGTATATTTTAGAAAGCAGAGCATGTATCAGCCGCCTCCTCATAGAGCCCTGTCAGAACATTTGATTAACGGTGACGTGCTGGAAATCCTAAGCAAAAAACATTGCCCCTCCCACCTGCTCTACCAGATCAAAGCCACGTGGCCACAGATACTCAGCACCAAACGTGGTTTCTGAAGCTGTTTTGCCACCCTGAGCGTTTCAAACCCAAAAGATTTCAGGCTAACAGAAGGTTTGAGCGTCATGTTTTCATAGCCCCTGAAGTCTGAGAGAAAAAATAATTTACATTAGACGCGAGTGATTTGAAAACCCTAAACGTACAACGAACTCTGTATTTAAATTACTTGGGGTAGACGGAAGAACAGGCTTTCTGCTCCTGCTCTGTGAGCCCACAGGTTAATGGACTAATGCAATAAAACAATAGGTTATAATAGGAGTCTCAATACAACTAAAACCATAAAACTAATGATGATCTGTTTCAGATGAAGCCGTTGATGAAAATAAAGCATTAAATACTTTTCCCCATTTATTAAGCACATAGGAGATTTCAGCCATGTAAAAATGTGATGTTACGTGCACGCGCTTGCATGCACGCAGACAAATCTATGTAAAGAGGTCCACATAAAGTCACTAAAATCTTGTGCTACCAGATTTCACTTACTCAGACCAAGGAATTATACTAATTTCTACACCAGGAGGATTACTTTTGAAGCAGCTTAATCTAGGTATCTAACAGAAGAAAATACTTGCTGAAACAGACTGTGGTGTGCTACAGAGGGGAAAAAGACCACAGATGTGCTTTGGAGTAGGGAAAGCAATAAAATACCCTCACCAGCCATCTTCCCTGCCATTCAGAGCTCCTTAAGGAAAGACAAGTTAAACCTAGAGCCTGTGCTTCAGTTCACTCTTTGGGAAAAAAAAAACCCAACCAAACAAGAAAGAGGGGTCAGAAATCCACAGCATCACAGTGCAAAACTTCCAAGTGACTGTTAACCCTCCATCAAGCCACAGGCTAGCACAAACCTAAGACTTGGTAATTCCAATTCACTCCCCCTAAGGGCACGGAGGAGCGCAGCAGTAGTAAGCCCACTGTCCAAGGACCCAGATGAGTGGGCACTCTCAAAGCACAGGTGCTCCACAGTGTCAGGTCAGTACTGTGGTTGTCTCCCAGTGGGGATGAGAGACCAGCATCAGATAGAGGAATAACATTAACTCCATCCACAGGGGAGTAAGAGGAGGAAAAAGACCAAATAAGTAGATGACACACTGCTGAGAAATGCTATTTTCCCCCCATCTCAGCAGGCTTTGGCATGGTCAGTAACACAACTGTGTACAATTGGTCACCTCCAACTAGGCTCCTACCTGGTTTTGGAAATAAGTTTTAATTAAAGTGTGGGAAGGTGGTGGTGTTACCTCCCATAGATCCTCACGACCCTTTCATGAGTCCCATTTTACCTCCAAAATGAAATGATACAAGGAATTTTCCCTATGACAAGACATATTCCAGTCTGTCTTGCCATCACGCTTCGAATACGTTTCTCCGATATCTAACACAGCAAAAACTCATCTGCTGTTACGTGAAAGGATAAATTCTGAAAGGATGGATTTGAAAAGATGGAAGGAGACCAGTTTTCTGCTGGAATTTAGATTTCAGAAGACGCCGACTGTTGAGGTGAAACACAAGTAAAGTGTTTCAAAGGTCTTTGTGACTCTGCCCATTCATTGCCACATTCTTTCCCATCCAGAGTCTACCCATATGTAAGAAAATCAGGCGAGCCACAAACACGATGGCCCCTTCACCTTTTCCACCGCATTGGACCAACATCGAGGGGCCACAAACCAGCTCAGGATCAGAAAAGCTGCAAGGCAAAGGTACAGAAGTACCTTTTCCAAAAGCTCGTTTCCTGCAGTTCACATTATACGTGACCCTCAATAATTGACATTAGTGACTTGTATGACAGTAAGCCTGAGGGATCAGCTGGAGGGCCATGGGGCCTGACGCTCGTTGTAAAGGAAAGAAGTGTTTGCAATCTAAGTAACAGAGGCAGAGAAAAGGATTTCCCTTCACACTCCAGCCAGAATGAAGCGACTTGTCGAAGAGGAACTAAATGGGGAACCGAATGCAGTGTTCTCACATCTTAGTCTATTCCCTGAACCATAGCTGATAGTTTCCCACACAGCCCTGGAAGACTCTCACTGCTACGTTCCTTTGAGGTTGCTGCACTGTGGCCCCATCCCACACTGCCCCGTGCGCTTTTCACTTCCCTTCATCCAAACCGGCTGTAACAAAGGCTCTTTCCGTGGCCTCTCTGAAGCCCTCTGTGGACCCCAAAGGCTACTTTTTGCTCCCCACACCAAGGCTGACTTCCCCAGTGTCCCATTAGCGGGGGGATGCTCTGGCTGAACTGCCGTCCTCCCGAGGAACGTGCAGTTGAAGCGAGCTGGACGCGATCATTTCAATGCCTGGAAAAGCCACATGCCTCTTCACTTCATCTAGAGACTCAGCCAAAACATGTCACACCCTATTCCTGTGCCTCTACCACTTTTCAAGCGTGGGTCAAAGTCATCTTAGTAGTTCAAGAACCTTCAACCCTTATGTCCGTTGCCTTCTCCAACTCACATGGTCTCTCTCCGTCTCCCGCTCTTCAGCTCCCTTCTTGCTTATCCAGTTTCCCAGTTCCACCAAACCTGTTCCCAAAGCGTACCCCTCCATTCCTCCTTCCTGCCCGTGATCTCTTCATCTCCGCGAGTGCCTCCGAGACCCGCTCCGCTTCTCCCGCAACCTCTGAAGCTCAAAACGCATCATTAGCACGCTCTTGCTCTTTGCTCTGCTTCCAGGGAAGTTTCACAGCTCCGAACACGTCCTCGGCCAGCAGGCTCAGCTGGATTGATTTCCCTCGCCTCCAACTCTCCCACTGTCCACAAGGGATCCCGCTTGACTCGAAGCCAGAAGTCCTGCTCGGGGAGCTGCCTTAGCCATACGCTCTCAGGCCTGGGCATTTTGCTCCAAGCGCGATATTCTACCATGCGCCGCGACTTCGGAGTCACCGCCAGAATTAATAAGGTACACAGGGACACCTCCTCCCTTCTCACCTTTGATTATCGCACCTACATTACACGCGTTTATGCCGCTATTTTCTTGATGCCGACTGAGATACATGCGGTCCAATAACACCGCGGTATATTATTTTTCGCTATTTGTTTTCAGGCTGGAAGAATGCCAAAAAAACTGTGAAGAAAATTGGGAACAGATCCTTTCAGCTGGTGTAAATCTAGCTACCTCCACTGCACTGACTTCAGTGGATTGATGCCAATTTCAACAAAATGAAGATTCAAGCCTTAAAATATCAAGTCATATGTTTTGCACATCTTCCATATTCTTAATAAATTACTTAGCATGATTTTCATTTCATTAAAACCTGAGCAACAAGATATTTTTGTACAGAAGGAAATTAATCAAGATCTTGCTAATCCTGGGCAAGTTTCTCTGCATTTGACGCTGGCGCAATACGTGGAAATTAGAGTGTAAAAACAGTATGGCCCCCTTCAAACATCTGCCCCAGAAACTCGAGCTTTACCCAAAAAACGGGTAGATGAAGTCACACGCTAAGGATTTCACACTATCTTTATTAAATTACTAAGTGCTGACTCCCTGCCTTGCTTTTTAAATGTAAGGTGACAAAGATCACTGTAATCTACATTTAATGAAACATCATATCTCCTGTGTATTCTCATTGATCGTATCTTTTCTTATCATTTTTTAAGAGAATATTGTGCTTTTGAAATGACAGAGGCTCCTTTCCTTGAAGGAACCCTTGCTGTCTGCCAGTGATCTTCTTGTTAGACGCTTTGCAAGTCTGCTCCATTTGTAATTAGAGTCAAACTATCAGGGACTTCTTGAACCTCAAAATAGCTGGTCCAGCAGCAAAATTTCACCAACACAATGCACCTTGCACTGCTGGCTTTGTGTCAGACCGATGGCAGTGCTGAGAGTCACTTTATTAATTTTTTCCTTACTGTTCTCAAAGTTCCTTAAAAAAAAAAAACAACAAAAAAAACAAAAAAAACCTCAAAGCTTTGTGGGAACCTGACAAAAACAGGCAGTAATTGCAGGCAAGCTGAACCTCCCCGGGTAGCACTCCTGAGTAACGCAAGCATATTTATTGCAAGGTGGTATTCCAAATACTGATCACAGGATCTCAATTCCAGCCAGGCTTTTGCCCAAGTCCTCTTCTGAACAGGGGCAGCACAAGGATGTCCCAAAGCCTTCCTCTGTAGTAGGAAGATTCTCCTGAATCAGCAGAATCCTGAATTCTGCATCTCCTGAATTTGAATTGTCGACATTGTAAGTCTTTTGTATGCCACCACTGCTCCTTTTGCAAACACAATAATTGCATTCGCTTGCTTGTTTCAGAAATATATTAATATTTCTTCAAAGTTTTGGAAATGGGAACAGCTGCTGCAAATTCTCTGCTGTACTCTGCATGTCAGGGTTTAACCAGCCCTAGTGAAACTGCTGAATTGGGATCTAGTAGTTTGACAAGTGTTACTTAAAATGCAGCGGTGGGAGGAGAACGACGCTCGCAAGGTTACCCCGGGAGGGGGTCAGGTTCTAAGAGGACTGACAGACCCCACTTCATTTGTCACGGCAACCCCACCGTATCCAGTGGACGTCACCATTTTGCATCTGTTGAGTCAAACAGGTTCGGTAGCGTCATTCATTTCATTTCCTAAGGAATCAGTCTGTCTCCGCTCAGAAAAGTACCAGACGTCACCTGGAGCCTTTTCTGAATTTCCCTCAACTCTTGCCTCCTTTTGGAGTTTCCACAGCTTTTCCCTGTACAGGTCTGACTCGCTCTTTCCTCCTTCCTTTCTTTACACTTGCTCATCCTCCAGGAGGGAGCTATGCCTTAGTCACGGCTCTGTGGACAGAAGGGCCCCAGATTCATGGTTCCACCCTACCTATGTTTGACAGCAGCCTGAAAGCACAAAGGTTGCTGTTAAAAGTCAACGTTACAGCAAACATCTATATGTCATTATGTTTAAATAGGGGAAGATCTTAGATATCCAGCTGGCTGCATCTTTTAGTACCTAACTCAGCACTATCTACTGGCCAAAGAAATGAAGGTCCTGATTTGTTTTTCAGGGGGAAAGGAAAAAAAAAAAAAAAAAAAGAGAAAGCTTTCAGCCAGGGCTACTCACTCCAGCCTTCAATCTGCCCTGAGAACTTTGAGACTAACTTAAAATCATTACTGTATTTGTTTGGAGTTCTTTATTTGCTTTACTTTTTTTTTTTATGCTTACTAGTAAACAGTCAGTTTCCTGCAAGTTTCCCGCACTTCACCCCTAAATCAATGGAAACCAAAATTTTCCCCCTTTTTTTTTTTTGAATAAAGGGGGCATCCAAAACAAACCACCACCACACTGGATTCCAGGAGCTAGGGCTCTATGAAAAATATCAAACCGCGGATCTTGCAGCCCTTTTTATCATTAGCCAAATACAAGCAGCCTAAAAAGCGACCTTAGCAGTCATATCGAAACAGCAGGAGGTCTTCCTTTCTACACACACACAAAGAGGGACTAGGGATCATTGAAATAAAATCCCTCATCTCACTATGGAATCATTGACCTTGTTCACTTCTTTCGGGAGGAGGGAAATACAGCAAGAACAAAGTGTCCAGTGACGGGGATTCTGGTCTTTGCCAAACGCTCACAATCAGGCAGTGCAGAGGAGGCACAGATCGGAGCAGCTAAACCTGAATTTCACTCCACATCTTTGCTTTAGGCTTTGAGGAGCGGCAGGTAACAAGCCCAAAGGGTTTGAGTCTAAAAAACCAAAAACATATACTACAACTCTGAAGTTCCAATCCAGGTGGAAGTCAAATTTATTATGCCTACAGTAGTCCCTCCATAATGGTCCATGAGGCTCTAAACCAGCACGTGACTGCACCTCCTCAGACCTGCCATTTCGTCCCGAGTTCTCCCAGTGAAAGCCTTCTTGACCAATGCTCTAGTCTACCTCCCCCCAGCCAGGGAGAACACACAATCACAGAATGTTAAGGGTTGGAAGGGACCTCTGGAGATCATGTGGTCCAACCCCCCTGCCAGAGCAGGTCCACCTACAGCAGGTGGCACAGGATGGCGTCCAGGCAGGCTGGGAATGTCTCCAGAGCCAGCGATTCCACCACCTCTCTGGGCAGCCTGTTCACAGCAGCAACCGTCCCCGAGTCTATTTTCCACACTTTGTTTTTGGCGTGTAGGCCGGTTTCTTCTGGACGGCCTGTGTAGGTGTTGCCAGGAGGCTGAGCATTGGGTCCCTCTAGGCCAACGCCTACAGAGACAGAAAAGAAAAGCCTTAGCCCCAGGGCTGGTTGGACAGGAGAGATCTTTCCTTCTCTGTAACAAGTCCCAGGCAAACTATCTGTGCGTCTGGATATAGCAACGGAGTCTTCCCCTGCAGCACACTGTGGTGCTCCCAACTTACGGCCCCATATGATGGGGCCAAATGCAACAGCAAACCTTTTGCTTCTCTTTTCCTAGGAGTACCAGCTACCACAAAGACCTTTTCCTCCATGCTGGACTTATACCTGACCTCTTAGAAAGGATCCAGTGTGTACCTTCGACAGGCAAAGTTATTCATTATAATGCGAAGCCTGCACAGAGATTCTCAATCTGAAATAAATTCAGAATTCTAAGCATACACGAAGCCTGCAACATTTAAACATTTGCACCCACATTTTCACCCTGAAGGCTCTTGAGGCATTTTCACAAGGTAGGGGGGTTTTTTTCTTCTTCTTCTTTTTCTTCATCTTGTCAGAGATATGAAATGAAATATTGGTGTCTTCCATTTGTGAGTTGATTATAGCTAATGGACTCATCGTAATCGTAGGATTTTTTTCCTCCTTCTTTTTTTACTTCATATTATCCAATCATGGAATGTAGCAGCACAAAATACAGTCTTTATTCTTTATTTCATTCAATATAGTAAGTATTCTGAGTAGCCCTTACTGGCAATCTGATTTCTCACAAAGGAGTATTTGCAAGGTGAAAGATGGATATTCTGCGAAATATTTTACTTGTCATCAGTTTTGTGTTCTTATATCTCAGACTGAGACATCCTCTGACAGATAAGTTCAGTCATCAGAATAGACACTAGCAGTGCCTTTTCTCAAAGGCTAGACCACACTGCTCCCGTGTGGCTTCTGCGGAAAATAGGATGGGCTGAAACAACGCTGTCCTACAGGGAAATTCTTGGTCCCCGGCTCGTATAAATCAGGAACTTCATATGTTTCTTAGACAGCACTCTGCATTCTCTTGACGCTTGACAAAATAAAAACGACAGCGGCAAATTTCAAGCACAGCCTTTTTTTCTTTTTAATCCACTGTAATATCGGTGCCAGTACAAAGCATCCCACCGCTCAAGGCTTGGCAACTAGCACGTGGCTAACTGTTTCACTCCGGAAGCAAAGGAAAAAAAAAACTCTGCAGCCGTGGAGAAGATCTCTTCTCAGACACTCAAATCCACACGGGACAGAGCCATCCGCATGATATCTGCCACGAGGCAGCTCCCGTTCCTACCAGAACCGCCGCACATCGGCACCCGGAGACATACCTGCATTTTGCCATTTGGCTGCTGTTCTCCTGCATCGCAGAAGGAGGGCATGATTCCTGCAAGGATTCAAATCCCGGACGCCGCAAGCATTCTTAGCAAGAGTGCAATTATTTCCCTCTCAAGAGAGAAGTAGGAGAAGTCAAAGACTATTGAGGACCAAATGCCACCCCAGCAGAAAGCACTTCCAGGATCAGGACCCTTAATTTGCAAAATGTTTAATCCCTAATACACGTTTACATCAACTGAGGTGACAGATACAATATAAGGTATTATGGAATCAGAACCATTAATGCCAACTACAATAGAAAAATAACTGGAAAAATAATTGTATGCTGGGTAGAGCGTGTATTAAGATCAATAGCATTATATGACATTTAATTCCTTTGAGTTTTAGGCAGCTAATTTTACATTAATTCGGTGGATTCATTTCAGAATGATCTAAATTGTTCCCTCTCGTTATCAAAGTATATCTGCAAACAGATGGTGAAAATAGCAGTTACTTTTCACAGGAAGAGTATTTTTAATCTATCCCATCAGAAAGGCCTGCCTTCCCTAAAGTCAAACTGAAAAGCTATTTGCCCTTATCTGGTGAACGTGCAGACAAGAGGGGTGCGACAGAGGGAGTGAAAGAGACCTAAAAGAGAAATAATTCCATATAGAAACCAGCTTTACAGAAGAAACTTCAAACAAAATCCCAAAAGCTAGCGCTGCCCAACTCCTCCCCGCTTCTCCCCCTTTCCCCTTTCTATGGAAAACCAGCAGACTGACAGCTCATATAAATACAGCAGCCCAGCTCAGCACAGGGGAGGCGAGAGGGAACAGAAATTCCTATTGGATTGTGGAAGCAATAGCTATTTCAGAGCCTGTTACTGTATCAACTCAGATCGCTTGCAGGCCTCCTTTCAATTAAAAAAAAAAAAAAAAAAAAGTTATTTGTGAATCAGACAGAACCGTGGTATCTTAGAAGTGAATCAGAGGCTCTGTCAACATACCCAAGAGTTTACTTTTAATGCGTACCAGGTCTTAACCACACGCACACAGAGGACAGAGCATAATGAACACAGACTTAAAAGTTCAAATAGTTCATAGGCCCGCGAAAGGGATGAATGGCTCTGAAGGAGACGTTATGGTGCATCAAGCAAATCCTCCCTAGTTCACACAATTATTGACCCGAGACATCACAATTATTCCTTCAGAGCCATTAAGGGTCAAACGTGTTAATCCCATTGCCAGCCCAGATTATTTGTTATACAGTTTCGTGAGGAGGATGGTATATGGGAACTGCACGGACTCCTCCTATGGAGACCACCTCCCTTCCCTGTGCCAAATCACGGTCTTGACAGCCAGGGGGTATCACGACAAGGTGAGGGGTAGAGCGGGGAGTGGTATTCAGCCACCGACGGACAAGGTGTCCCGCTTGGGACAACACGGCTCCTCTCCTCCCCTGGTTCAGCTGCGCACTAACCGGCACGGAGCTGGAGAAGAGTCATTGTCCACCCAAGCGCAATACGCTCGCGAAGCACACAGGAACAGCTGCACCCCTTCATTCCCTCCGGGACAGGGAATTGCCGTCACCAAACTTGCCATCTGAATTCAGGGAAGCAGTTTTGTATCCTTCTCCATCCGCAAAGGCCAGTGGCAAGCAGAGGTTTAAGCGGAGATAAGCCAACGACCTGCCAGCTGTACCAGCTAAGGGCAGACAACGCCACAACCCTTATTACAGCCAAAATCCACAAGCCGCTTCCGTGTGCCTGTCAGACCTCTTGGATGAACAGGCAAATCTCTCAGCTGCCTCCTCCGAACAGCTTTGTGCACTTTTTTCCCCTCAAGAGACACACTCGCACCCTCTTTTCCAGGTAGCGCCATGAGGAAGTGGCTTGTACCAACTCAGAGAGCAAAACGCACGGCGAAGAAACGAAGCCTTCATCAGCCTTTCTCTGACAAAAAACTGCTGTGACACAGATCAACAGAAATCAGCAGCTCTGAAGCTGCTCCTTTCTACCCTACACTAAAATTGACATAACTAGTCCATTCAAAACTTCTTTAATCTCAACACTGGAATTCTTTGCCTTCTCTGAAAGAAAAAAAAAAAAAAAGACAGCAAGGATGGCCAAGGTAGGAATTGCTTATAATGCCTTAAAAGTAATTTAAAAACTATTCCTTAGTTCTCTCAGGTTCACCCATGATAAGTAATCCGCTGAAAAACTAAGCTGCGACTAAACAACTTCAGGCTGGTGATTTTTGACTGAATTTGCCAGGATGTTCCTCCTGAAAACAACAGCACCAAGTGAGCTACAAAGCAGGTAGGCTTCTCAGCGGAAGTAAACGGGAACCGTGCCTCACCCCGCAATCCACCAGCTGCGGAACACCGCTGCCATTGCAAATAATAGGCAAAATATCGGAGGCAGTAAAAGAAAGGATGCTTTAACACCATAACAATTTGCCCAAAAGCGCTCCAAAACACCACATAACTCACTCTGTCGTGACTGCAGCCTTTCGGCATCATTCCTGGGGAATACAGATAGGCGTTTAATCACAGAATAAGCAAAGAGGATATATACAAAAATAGCACACAAGACAGGATGAATATAAGCCGTTTAGTGCCTCATCTCTCACTACAGAAGACTCACCTGCGGTTCCTGCTTTGCTCTGCTACTTGTAAGCGATATAACTGCTCGCCCCATGACAATGCTATTTCTGTTGCCTCCACGCACACTGTACATTACTCTGTCCTGCAGGATATACGCATACGTGCTAATATATTATTAATATGATAACACAGGGCCTCGTTCTCTCGCAATTTTTTAATACTGAATTGGTAACAGCAGCACCGCAGCTTCTGTTAACCTGTTTTTCAGTAGCAGAAAACTTCCAGGGGGAGGAGAAGACGGAGGGAGGAAAAAAAAAAAAAAAAAAAAAAAAAAAGAAGTATTTTCATTTGGGGCTTAAAGTGGCCTCCAAAATATCATCAAAATACTGCTTAAAAGATGCATTTTTGCAAACTGTGGGAAAACTCTTCATTGATGTGCGAGTTATTCACTTGGGGGAAAAAAAGCATATTTTGGCTATATGCACACCTCAAATTGCAGGCACGCTGAACACTGATAGCTTCCCTTTAGATACCTGAATGTTACAGAGACTGGGAGGGAAATGGGAGGCAAATGAAGAGAGAAATACAGGAAGGCAGTACTTTTAGCACACACCAGACACAATTTTACATTTGCTTTTCCCTTTGAGATATGCAAAACTTTAGCAAGCGAGCACTGCGAGCTCGTAAGCAGGATATCTGACCTGCAAAGTCAAATTTTATAGTGTCACCAAAGCATTTCACAGCTCCTAAATGGCGTAAGAGGAGAAACAGGATTCTCTGTTTTCAGTTCTTTTTGTAAAGGCAATGAAGTCCAGATTCAGCAAAGTACTTGAACATGTTCTTAAATGTTAAGCAAGAGTGTTATATCAGATAACGTGTATGCAAGAAGTCAGAAGATTCAAGCTAGGCATGCCTTGAAAATATTTTTTGAATGGATATCGCTCATCTGACTGAGAGCAGATGTGAAAAATGAGTAAATACTAATATGGTAGCTATCATCCATTTTCCCTCTTCCCTCAAACCCACAAATCCACAACTGTACTCAGCCGTGTTAGGCAAACAAAGATTTTCCACTCGCTTGTTTTTATGAACAAGAAATTCAAAGCAATGTTTCTCTTATAACTGCCCTCCTGTGATGGGAGGAAAACTCTTGTTATGCTTTTATCTCAAATTCAGTAAGTCCTGCGAGAGGTGGTTGTTTACACTTGGCCAAATGTTTTCACATTTGTGCCAATTTGAAAACCACAGATTTGTTCTTCACATGGTTATCGATGCTGAGATGATGACCACGTTCTGTGTTGTTCTCATCTACTTACAAGTATAACAGCTTTCTACCAAAAAAATTTCCTTTTAAACCTGCAAGACAACATGTTCCACGTACAACCCAAATGGAACATAAACAAAGGTACTTGCTGAAGGCTTTCCTTTGTGGCTACCATTATTCACAATAAATGTTTTCACTTTACCCTGGACGTCAAAAATAAAACCAAAAAAGTCACACCCGTATATTCAAAAGCTAGTCAGAAACTCATGGCACTAGTCACAATTTATTGTGAATATCAGTCCCAGGTACATGCTGTTGGAAATGCTCAATAAGGACCAAGACTATCGACATGATTTTGCTGCCACTTACACCGGTACAAAAGAGGCATATTTTATAAAAACAGAAGGAGGGAAAGATTTGGCCCAGAACTTCAGATGCATTTGCAGTTGGAGGAGGTACAACAGGGACAAGACAAGCAGAAAAGGCTGCTCTATGCCTCCCATCCCATACTGCCTCTTGGGTAACCTTGAGCCATCATCCCATTTTTCCCTTCCCTCTGCGTTCTAACTATTTCAGGTTCTGGGACACAGGCTGATTCACACTGACACCCAGATCTCATCTTAACGTCACAGTTTAGAGCAACTACAACAGCTAAAGTATCAAGCTGTTATAAAGGCAACAGGGCAGCAGGTTCTTCAGCAAATGCAGAACTTAAAGCTTGTGAGTAGCCTTCTTTAGTTCGAAGGGAAGAGGTCTGCTGGAGCACGGCTTTGAGGACCATAGCTGTTCTCAGGATACAGGTAAAACTATGACAGACATATATGAAAGTTACTTTACTAGTATAAAGGATCCCTCGGATCTCTTCCAGTCACTTTTCATTACTAGAAAGAGTTTCTCACTGCTCTCAACTACGTAACTGTTTCCTTGTCACGAACCTTTATTATGATATAGCTAATTTAATGCTGTCAGTCAGTGGAATTAGCTGTTGGGCATTTCTTGATTAAAAAATGCTGGAGAGTCAGTTCCCTTTTCAGACACCAACGTCTAATCTTGTCTCCAGGGTTATACACCCTCATTCCTACCCAACTTGGTTTTGTTTGGAATAGGACACACTAAACTGCTGCCACAACGATACAGAAGCTGGAAGACTCCCCTCTCCACAGCTTCCTTAGCACGAGAAGTCTCCTCTTTAGTTTTGTCAGGTATTACAGGCGGGCTGGCGAAACTGTTCCGCCAGGGCACTCCTCCCCTGCGATGAGCATCCAACAGCTCTATTTGGGAGCCTTGGCTGTTTCCTCGGCCCATCAGGAGTCTGAAAGGACACGTCTTACCCTCAGTAACCTACTTCCACTTCCCTTTTAGCCTTCAAGGTGGCCCAGCAGAAAAGAACAACCTGTCAAGAAAGCAAGTTGCATCTCTAGAACATAATTCTAGCAGAAAGACTTCTGCTACATGCGGAAGTCTGCACAGAAAACCACCATGAGTGGAAGGCCGTAGAACAAACGGGTCTTTATAAACAGCCCACAAAGAAGAAAGTAGGCAAACTCAAGTAATCTCTGCATCAAGAGGTTTTCTGCATGAAGATCATTAAGCACAACAGCTTCTTCTCACCCCTTTTGCAGCCCAAGTGGTTGTAACCTCCCTTTTCTCCTGTCACAGGACACAGGGGTTTCCGCTGCAAGTTCTGAGCCTTGAGTCTCACTCTGAGCTGCACAAAGCAGATGCTGAACTGACAAGCTCACTGAAATTTCGACCAAACTTCTGTGAAACGCACCCATAAATAAAGTCTGTCGACACTTGCTGTTCTACGCTGACTGCCAACATCTCACTATTCTCAAAATAAATACCTCCTACAGCTATTTTTAGTTGCCTGGGGTACTAGCTCTTTGAATACAAGTTAAAAAATACAATTTCCAATGTGGATTAATGATCTTTGTTCACCATTAAAGAGCTGAAGTCCCTCAAACAGATCTGAAAGATCAAATCGAAGTCAGTTGCTGTCTGTACATAGAGCTGCCGGGCTTCAATGGACTTCAAATGGCCACCCATTCTGCCTCAAGTGATTTAGGACAGCTGCTTCACCACACAGTTTTACGCACAGTAGTCAGTAGTGCATTTCCAGGTTTTCTTAAATCCTGGGCAGAGGATAACTCTCCCATTATTTCTTGTCTCAAAATGTCTGAAAATCAGAAGCATTCAAAAAATTAACTCACTCAGGTGTTCATACATACAAGGAGGAATACGTTTGGTTGCAATAATCCCTGCTTGAGCAAAAATCAAGTATCTAGAACAGGCTATATACCCCATTTCAGAGCATTCTTTCTTTACCGTTTTTTCAATTTTTTTTTTTTTTCCCAAAAAAAAAATATGCAAGGTTTTTAAGGAACAGCAATATTCTCCGTTAGTTATAAACCAGCTAGCAGGTTATAAAATACTAGGGGAAAGCAAACATACACCCACAAACATCAGTTCCTCTCTCAAACCAGATATCAAGCGTTCTGGCACTGAGTTACAGAGAGATATACCAACACTGAGTTATCACTACGGGGACTAATAGTTCATTAGAGGTAAGTAACTTTGCAGTGCAAAACTCCTTTTACACAACTGTTACACATTTAAATGGTACTTGCATTGCTGATCACCTGAAGAACTTACCCCAAGGTTTTTAATGAAGTGCATTAAGCACCCAAGATGAGATTAACACAACATTAGTAGCAAAAAAAAAAAAAAAAAGAAAAGGGTAGAGATATCTTTGAAAAGGATTAATACACATGGGTCCGGCTGACAAGGTCCATCCCAAAGACATAGCTAAGTATTAGACCACTGAGTTGTACAAAACCTCTGCTGTTTGATCATATATCCTTCTTGCCTCAGCAAGCCACCGTCACAATAATCCAGAGTTTACATTTCCTCTGTCTGTGGGCTCATCACAAATAGTACAGTCCATCTCCTTCCTGTAACCAAAACTGTACAGAGCTAAACCCTTGCAAAAATCACCTATGACAGCAGGTCTGTATGGAAAGGAAGAATTTCTGCCAGCTGACTCTAAAAGTACCAAGAACTTGAAATGGGGCTCAGGCCATGCCCCTGTTGGCTGGACTCTGACTCTCAAACAGCCTGAGAAGCCACATGCCCATGTTGGGTAGACTCACCAGTATCAGGAGAAATAGAATCATAGAATCATAGAACGGTTAGAGTTGGAAGGGACCTTAAAGATCATCAAGTTCCAACCCCCCTGCCATGGGCAGGGACACCTCTCACTAGAGCAGGTTGCTCAAAGCCCCATCCAGCCTGGCCTTAAACACTTCCAGGGATGGGGCCTCCACAACTTCCCTGGGTAACCTGTTCCAGTGCCTCACCACCCTCACAGTAAAGAACTTCTTCCTAATATCTAATCTAAATCTCCCCTCTTCCAATTTAAAACCATTACCCCTTGTCCTAGCACTAGACTTCCTGACAAAGAGTCCCTCTCCAGCTCTCCTGTAGGCTCCCTTCAGGTACTGAAAGGCTGCTATCAGGTCTCCCCGGAGCCTTCTCTTCTCCAGGCTGAACAGCCCCAGCTCTCTCAGCCTGTCCTCATAGGAGAGGTGCTCCATCCCTCTAATCATCTTGGTGGCCCTTCGCTGGACCTGTTCCAACAGTTCGATGTCCTTTCTGTGTTGAGGACTCCAGAGCTGGACACAGTACTCCAGGTGGGGTCTCACAAGTGCAGAGCAGAGGGGGAGACCCTGCTGGCCACGCTTCTTTTGATGCAACCCAGGGTACGGTTGGCTTTCTGGGCTGCCAGCGCGCACTGCCGGCTCATGTTGAGCTTCTCATCCATGAGCACTCCCAAGTCCTTCTCCTAATAGGTTTTCCAGTACAATCGCTCTTTCTAAACACAACCACAAAAAGGCGAGTGTTAAAAAAAAACACCATGCCGGTTCAGCTGCTGGTAGATGAACAGGTCCTTCCAGGTCAACCAGTCTCACTCGATTACCCCAGTATCGCTTACGAAGCCCAAGCAATGGAACTGTGCTACGGATCCCACCCTTCCCAGCCCTTAACCAGAAGCTCAGAGGCCAAAATCCCATCTCTGGCAGGAGAGGCACGTACCCACTTCTGGTTCAAATTGTCACCCTCCCTTTTGATAAAGCATAGCGCATCATTACAGCTATCTTTTCAATGAAAGGGAACATTTATTTCAGACATGCAAAACCAGGCAACTTAATTATGACCCTTCTGATGAGATGGTTCCTAGGTTTTTCTATCAACATGTTCCCAGGCCCATTCCCAGGGGAATTCAGTGGTAACACGAAGAGCGTGACCGTTTATTTGGCTTAAGGAACACATTAATTTATCTGGCTTATAGAATTTAAACATCTGACGAATGACAGTGTGGTTGATTTTATTCATCAGCTAATTGCTTTGCCACCTGGAGCTGCAGCTTTATATATTCAGCTTATAAAAGATCTGAAAAGGATCTCAATTATTCTTTAATTTGTTCCTTGAATATAAAGTAGGAAAATCTGGCTTAATCAAACATTGTCTCAATTCTATTGGGATATGTCTAGTTACCTTATAACAAGGTAAGCTTTCATTTAATCATATGATATGATAATTCCCCACTTTCAAGCCAAGTATCCTCTTAGTTACAATCAATTTTCCACTGAAAAAATAAACATTGTCTCTTTACTGAAATCCCTGTAGAGGAAAATAGTCCTTTTAATGCAACTTGCTGTTAGTACAGCCACCCCAGGAATTTTTGTGTTGGAATTCATTAAGTCCCCTCATTCAGCACTGACGGGTAAATTGTGATATCCTGAGTTTTTACAAGTAACTCTTCATAGAGACGGCAATTTTTGGTGTAGTTGGAAAAGCCCGATAACGACCATTTGGGCAGAATGGTGGAATCAGCAAAACCTGGGGGTTACCTTTTATTTTACCATATAATACAGTTTTACTCTATGCGGCATCCTCTCTGAAAATTGACTGCCCGATAGTCTTTGTACTCATTCTGAGAGCAAATAACAAAGGGTAGAGGAGATACATCAAGCACAAAGTAGCTTTTCTCCAGAGATTTTGTGTTTAAAGATTCTCTGTTTCCATAGGAAGACAGTACTAAAGAAAGATATAACTGGGTTACAGAGTCCTGCATAGTCACGTAACAGGTTTTTGCCCATAACCGCACGCCCCAACACCAGAGCACTTTTAGCCCTTACCAGAGAAAACCTACACCTACTCCGAGCTACAGAAGCAGCTCAGGAGAGACCGAAAGTAGCCTGCTTCCCTCGGTGAGTGCAGTAGCACAGAGTTTGCTACCTGGAAATAGCAGGTTAAGTTAAGTTTAAGATACCACCACATCGAGCATGAAGCAAACCTAAGTGCGTGTTTGCATAGCAACAATTGGGGGGGGGGGGGGGGGGGAAAGAGAAAAAAAAAAAAAAAAACACAAAAAG
>VZSF01005237.1:0-49339 GCA_013398295.1 Chionis minor | reverse complement strand
GGGGTGGTTGTGAAAAAAAAAAGGGGGGGGGGGGGGGGGGAAGGAAAAGGAAACAAAAAAACCAAAACACCAAAATCAAACATGCAGAGGAATCCCAATGAATCTGAACTGCTGGAAAACCATTTCTTTAACCCAAACCTGAATTTTACATGGAGCCTCTTGTTTCCTCAGTCGTAAGTCTACTCTTCAAATTATCTGTTGATTAAGCCAGGATGAGAACTCATATTTCTTCTTAATCTCTTTACATATGCAGACAGTATTACGAGAAATGTCATGTTTCAGCCCTTTCCTTAATTTCTACAGATTTTAACCAAAGCCAGAAGGTCTAGTTTTCCTCCAGAATATAAGGTTAAAAAAAATCTGAAGTGGTCACACTGAAGTTACTGAAATTTTCACTGAAGTGAAATTTTACCCATATAAAACTGGCAAAGGTAAAGACATACTGCTTAGAACTGAGGAGTCCAAAGGCTAGCCTGGCTGAAAGAGATGTCCTTCCGATGAAAACAGCACCATAGGCACTGGGGAAATAGTAAGATAAGGAGGTGACGCGAGGAGAAGCAGTGAAACAAGTTAAAAGCAAAACTAAGTCCTGAAACGCTGTGGAGCCAGAGGCGGGAAGGGATAATGGAACCTGCTGGGGCTTTGACAGACAGAGGAAGTCCCCTGGTAGCCAGAGCATGTCCCCTGGCAGCCAGAGCACTGAGGACCGTAACACCCGGCCACAGCAAAGGTGGTGGCAATGGCCATAGAGAGGGAGGAGAGCCCGAACGAGAGCGCGAAGCAGCTGACAGCCCCCTCTGAGCCACCGTGGAACAGTCTGGCAAGCCGCTTACAAGGAAGATGCTCATATGAGTTCTCGGATGAGGAAGACGAGGAAAAAACAAATACAATCACCCAATAAAGGAAGCAAGATGAAGAACTACCTAATGATATATATTTTGCATCTCTTGCTTGGTGACATATGGTCCAGCTCCAGTTGCCTTTATTTGCATGGGAAGCTCCTCATTTCGCATATCTGGAATTTCATAGCACTCTAACGTGCACTAATGGCACTAGCAATGGTGATTTTTGGTATCGTCGTTGATAAATCCTATTTATTTTTAAAACTGTACTTAGATTTGAGCAATACGAGCAACTGAGTTGCATTAAGGGGGAGCAGGCACCGTGAGGGATTTGCAGGAGAGGACTAACTTCCCCTGATATGAATTTCTCCAGAAATCCAGATTGTCACTCTCCGTGGAAGACTGTACATGCAGCTGGAGAGTCACAGTATAGGGAATGAATGCAAACACACAACGGCACTTTGAATTCCAAGGCCACGGACTTGAGGAAATACTCGACAAGAAACTTGGGATTCTTGTCATAAAATGAGACAAGTGTTTCTGTATTCAAATTTTATACTCCGGATTCACGAGGCAGAGTGGAAGCTTTCAGGAAAGGAGTCTGGCATTTGGCAATACTTCATTGAGATCTCCCCGGAGCTCTCTTCTGTAGGAATGTCAACTTTGTTCCCCTCTAGCATCTGATACACATATGAGGTTGAAGCAACAGCTGACTTTGGCTTTGTTCATTGAATTCAGGCAATAATGCCTATATTTTTAGCACTGAAAGATCTTTTAATCAGTCTCACAATTGCTTCAAAGAAAGCTGGATCTTGGATGCGTTCAAGCCACTGTGAACTTCCAGTCTGTTTACTGCCAAGTGGAATAACGCGGTGGGATCTACAAAGCACCACAGAGGACAGAAAGCGATAAGGTCAGTCCTGACCTTTTTACAGGGCTAGCGTAGGAACAGAGAGTGCTTGAAGTTTTGTAAGAGTGTAGAAACACTCTGTCCAACAGAATGACTCCTGGCAGAAATCGGACATACCTACCGTAGACTTACAGCTGGAGTCACTATAAAGAACTGACACGGAGTATCCTCTGCCACAGCCTCTAGATCATCTCCTAGTGCTCGCCTTGCATTGTAAAAAACTGCCAGAAACCCATCGTGATCGCCCTATCCATGTCATTAGGGCTCGTTTGTTTGTATATACTTAATAAATGCAGTTATTTGGACCTCAAGTGTGCCCTTTTGGTCTGCTCCCATTCTCTGCTCATGAAAATAGCAAGAGACAATGGTAGCTCCGTTAGATTTTTGGCTAGCATGAGAGAGGCTTTCCTGGCCAACAAGGAGAGCATATTTTGTTCTCCCAAACATATGGCAGAGATCAAGTGGAGCACTCAGAGCTGTTCAGTGCTCTCCCAACTTAATCTTTTTTTCAATGAATAATCTCTTGTTTTCTTAAAGAAATACCTATCCATGAAAAACACATTTAATGGGGATTTGGGACAGCATTTCCCTTATTAAAAAAAGCCATTATTTTCATCTTCTAGCTTGTGTTCCTTTTTTTTTTTTCCTTCCTCCTTCATGTCTTTTGCCTCCAACAACTAATAGAGAAAGTAAAGGATTCCCATCCTCCCCAATTTTTAGAAACTGAAAAGCCTTGGAAGAGTTTCATTAAAGAAAAAAAAAAAAAAAGGGGTGGGGCAGGGGAGAGAGAGGGAGATTTAAAATAAAAATAACTTGTGGAACAGATCTGATCTTTCTTCCCAAGTTTCCAAGCTCCAAGCATTGCCAGAGCAAGCAATATTTCCCAGGTTCAAATTAAATACCATTGCCAATGGCCACCTCCTCTCACACTGATCTCCTTGCCAACTTGCAGCCAGATCAGTCTTAGAGATCCTGACAACACTGGCAGGAGATACTGTGATCTGAAAGCCCACATAGCTCGAGCATTTCTTTAAAAACGATCACTCCACAGAAAAGTAGAAACTTTGTCGAGGGATGCAGCTGCTGCTCCCCTTGCTTTGGCTGTTCTCTGAGTGAATAAATTGCACTCTTAAGCACATCACTTAATTTTAGTATAGCCCGATAATATTAATTGTCCCAGGTAATAATAAACTAAAGGCACAAGAAAGACCTCATCAGTTTTCATTTAAGCTCAGAGTTCCTGTCTTTTCACCTTCTCGTCACGCAGAAGACGGGGGGGGGGAAGAAAAAAAGTAAGGAGGGAGAAGAAAAAACAGGAAAGCAATGTCCAGATGTTCTCTGCCAACATCCTACCACAGCACGCAGGGACAGCTTTCCTACCAGCACTGGCAGGTAACTTTAATTCATTACAGGGAAGCCTCATTAAAACTGATACGCCTTGAATGGACACCGGAGCTAGAAATTACTCGTGAATTCAGGTACACAGAGCTCAGCACCAGATTCAGCTGGGCTGATGAGATGAATGTATAATTCTCTCAGCTGCCCCTCATTCAATGGATGCTACTATTTCAAGCCCTAACAAACCCGTCCTTCCACAAGAATTTAGTACCTCCTCACTGTTACCGAGAAACAGATTTACCCCTGAAATAAAGAAATACAGGGGGGAAAAAAAAAAAAGATGTTGTAGAAAGAGTTATTTCCAGTATAGAAACACAGTCCACTGCATTCAATACCTGCTGAAAAAGCAAATGTTTATTTTATGTCTTCCTCACTGTGGATCTTTGTCAGAAATCTTGTTACCCCTTGACAAGGTAAGGCTGAACGCAACTTAAAAATGACCTGCACTGTGGAGAGAAGAAACCCAAGAAAGACTAGTAAGACCATCTAAGCAAAAGCAATAGATAGCAGGGAGTTTGAAAGGCAATATTACTGTACGCACGCAAGCCAAACCAGTATTTTGTAGCAGACAATATCCCAGCAGAGAGCACAAAGCTGATAATCCTCATGCTACACAGCTCAGGTGCAGAATCATTACATTAATTTGTGGGTATGATATTATGAGGACAGTTATTAATTAAAAAGGAGGAACAGAGAGGTGGTCAGGAAGCTAAGGAGGCTGTCTTGAAGAAAGATGGAAAATGGCATGCCTTCAGCTTCGATAGGCAACAACCGGGCAACTCCTGACAAGCCACTTCGAATCACAGAATTCCTGGGGTTGGAAGGGACCTCTAGAGATCATCCAGTCCAACCCCCTGCCAGAGCAGGGTCACCCAGAGCAGGTCCCACAGGATGGCGTCCAGGTGGGTTGGGAATGTCTCTAGAGTCGGAGACTCCACCACCTCTCTGAGCAGCCTCTGCCAGTGCTCGGCCACCCTCAAAGGAAAGAAGTTCCTCCTCGGAACAGCCTTCCAGGGTGTCAGCCACCCCTCCAAGTTCTGTGTCACCAGCAAACTTCTCTTTAAAGGCTAGAAATCCCCTGGAGAGAGAACTTGTTGTTCCAGTCACTGGGCAAGAGGAGGTCCGCAACCACGGGCAGCCCAGAGGAGCACCGTTGACAAGCACCAAGCAGACCGGAGCTTTTGCCACTCTCCTCTGAGCTGGTCAAAGAGGATTGTGCCGATGGAGCACAAGGAGGCTTGAGGCAGCGTGCTGCAACGTAACCTTTAGTATACCCTCAGGGAGAATTAACAAAAATGAAAGCCACATCCCCACTGAAGTTAAAATTATAACACTACAACCTGCACAGGCTACGCATGGATAAAATGGATAAAAATATATCCATATCTGATTTATTCTCAACAAGAAGCCATATTTTTAAGGTAACTGAAATAAGGCAGATTCTACCCCAAGCTTAAAATGTAAAAAGAGCTTTGGGTTTCATTACTGGGCATTTGCAATATAAGCCAAGAAAACAAAAAGTTGTGGCCCTTTCTTAATAACCTCAAAGAGAGGATACTACCACATGCCAGAAGCATTCAAATAGCTTCCTTCGCATGAGGTGATCTGAAGTTCAGCCTCCCATCTCCCACAGCAAAGCCATCGGAGTCCTCTGAGCTACCTCTACCTCTCCTTTGACCGTGTTCCATTTTACAGGCCCGGCTTGAATACTCAAAGATACAAAAAAAAAAAAACCAAAAAAAACCAAAAAAACCCCCAACTTTAAACACCAGCATTTACAGAAGACTAGTTAAAGGCTGGATACCTGGTTTCATCAGTTATTTTTTTTTGAGCTCTATCAGAGAGGACTTCTCAATGAAAGAATTCCAACTCCCCTCCACCATGGTCCAAGCTCACTTGGATTTCATCCCACCAACACGGGGATGAAAAGCCCACACCAGCCTACTGTTGGCAGACAGAGCTCCCCAAGATCCACCTTGGCCCACCTACACTCAGACCGGTACCCACACTATCTTTAACCTTGCTTTGCTTACTAGTACAGTAATCCCCTTCCCAAATACTCCGATTAAGATACTTCCAGGCATGAGATGAGTCAGCTGCGGAGTTCCCTCTCACAGTAAGCAGCAACAGTTATGCTGCTTGAAGATTTTAATATAAGACCAGACAAAACACTGAAAAGCTACTGTAGGGGTAAAAAAAAAAAAATCTTGCCTCTAGGAAAGATAAGTATGTTGAACATTCCTCAAATACACTTCTGAAAATGGTTGTTGCGAGAACTTAACATACTTTAATTTCAAGAATGAATTTTACGTGGAGCCTCTGGTGTCCTCAGTTGTAAGTCTACTCTTCAAATTATCTGTTGATTAAGCCAGGATGAGAACTCATATTTCTTCTTAATCTCTTTACATATGCAGACAGTATTACGAGAAATGTCATGTTTCAGCCCTTTCCTTAATTTCTACAGATTTTAACCAAAGCCAGAAGGTCTAGTTTTCCTCCAGAATACAAGGTTAAAAAAAAAATCTGAAGTGGTCACACTGAAGTTAGTGAAATTTTACCCATGTAAAACTGGCAAAGGTAAACTGAGCCCTGAATCAAATTTTCAAGCTTAAAGGAACTAGCAAAAGGCTGGTGTGAATGACAGTATATGGAATGTATGCAATAGCTGCCTCATCAAACCAGGACGCTATGTAGAGATAACATGGTACTACAACCATGTACTTGGCTACAACAATATAGGCAGCACTGTAATTACAATAATGACCTCCCAGAGCTATTGTGTCTTTAATTAAGTCTTTAAGAGTAGGCATTTGCCACTTAATCCTAACTCACTGTAACTACTGCAGCGTATCATCTACATTTTCACAAAGAATTACTGTGTCATATTTCTGTCAGAAAGATGAAAGGGAATATTTTAGTTCAAGTGGCATTTACAGAAAGAAACTGTATGAAGTAAGAGGCCCATAGACGTCCTTTTAACAGCACTTCAGACCAAGTAAATGCTTCTGTTCCCTTTCTTTCTCCTGCTACTCTGCTTCCTCCCAGCATAAGCTGGGAGAAAGCAGGCAGGAGGGGCTACACGGAGCCAATATCACACCTGATTACACGGATGATAAAGCCGTGACAACAGATTTTAACCAGAATACAGTGCCAGAAAGTAACCGGTTTCAAGTCTCACTTAACTCTTCACCACTCGTCACAAACCGACCAGCAAATCGTTGTCACCGGTGCCCACCAAAATCTCACCCCTCTGTCTTTGGATGGGAGAGCTTTCCCAAGACCCCTTACCCTCCTGAAGAGTTTTGAGCTAAATCAATATTCAGTACAAATGAGTATAGACGTGTTATTTTCCACATTGTTAACAAATTGTTGTTAAGGGGTATTCTTCTAATAATGGTTCTGCAAAAGCGAGGAACGCTCTCAAAAAATACAGGTGGGTGCATACGCAGAAGAGTTTCCCTCTGTTGTCTGAATGGCACCACTGTTAACTCAAACACAGAGACTCTGAGTAGCTCTGTCAGTTCTACTTTGCTTTAACAGACTCACAGGCACCGGAGATGAGAACAATTTTCTGCCCGTTTATTTGAGGGATTCTTATTCTAACTACGGAAACCTGACTCGGCCCAATTTCCACATCTTTTCAGTGCCGTCTTTGATATGAATATTTTTCACCCTGCTTTACTCCTCACCTCCATCAACTCAAATACCACATCCAAACAGTTCGATGAATGGGAAGAATTAAATCAAAACTAGAAACTACAGAAGCAGCAGGGGAATTTAAAAGTGATCAGCCTCTTGTGTGTTTCTGTCTCATCACAAAAGACTTCCAAGTCTTTGTCTTGCGCCTGCACAGCAGGGAAGAAACAAACAAGATGATCTTAAGTTTTCCCTATAAACAAGGCAAGGACTTTTAGTCATCAGGCAGCACTGGTTTAACTCAAGCGCTCTTATTGCTGTAGTCTTTCCAAAAGTACCCGCATCCCAGTATCCCACCAGCCTTTGATGTCTTCTCTGAGCCTTCTGTTGTTTCTCCAAGTGACCGTATTCAGTTACATCCCCGGCTGGTCTGTAAAATACCAAAACTAATGCCTTGCCTGCATTGATACGCTACTTGAATGACATGAAATACAGCACCAAAAATCTTCTCCCTTGTCATCAGAAAACACTAATGTATCTTCTGCAAAGTCCTCTTTTCATATTGTCTTTCTGATCTTTGTCATGCTTGTTCTTCCCTTTTACAAGATTTTTCATGAGCCTGGAAAATACATGCTGTTCACATCAGAAGACCGATGTCAACAGTTGCCTGAAGCCTCTTCCTTTCTCCTTTCCCTTTCTTTCCTGCCGTTTGCTGGAGTGTTAAGATGGTATTACCTTCCCAAGCCAACCTCAATAGTAATCCCCCATTCCTAGAGCAAAGAGAAACGGATCCTGTGTGGTCCTTTTCTGCCACTTCAGGTGCAATCACTACCACTATCAGGTGCACTTAGCAACATCTAATCTCCTGCCCACACACCACGCAGGTCTAGGGGAGTAATCAAGGCTGACACCAACCACTAAAAATGTGAACAAAGTTATTTAGCAT
Source organism: Chionis minor (assembly GCA_013398295.1). Lineage (NCBI taxonomy): Eukaryota > Metazoa > Chordata > Aves > Charadriiformes > Chionidae > Chionis > Chionis minor. Next base: position 41,607 of record VZSF01005237.1, on the reverse strand, counting down.
TATAAGACCCAGTGCCTTACTCAGGCTACAAACCAAATTTAGGGCAGGCAAGTGGAAAGACTTACTGATACATAAGTGCTGGTATGGACAAACTACCCGTAGAAAGACAGTTAATGGAAAGATGTGTGAAATGGTTGACAAGAAGCACTGTCTTTACAAGCAAGTAATTCAAGTGCTTCTAATACATCAGGAAGGTTCTACAAGATTTGCCTATAACCAGCACTGCCTGGTGGGGCACCACCCAGAAAAAGAAATTTATAAAAAAACTGGGTTCCTCCTAGCAATTATATAAACAAGGTCTTGTGACTGAATCGAGGATGGGGAGGGAAATGACAATACTTTTATCAATTCTTTGGATTTCAGCTTACCAAAGGAAAACAAAGATCAAAATAAAGCTTCCAGTACTTCTGCTCAGTACAAGATTTCATAGTCCACTGAAACTATTCCATCTCACTTTTTTTTCAATCCCGGGGGTGGGGGGGGCACAGCTAATTTTTATTAACCAACTTATGGGCAGCTAATTGTGAAATTAAAACACTTTTCAAAAAGATTCAAAGGCTCAAAGGAAAAATACTCTAACTTGCCCTAAATGAAAAGTATTACTTCAACATTTCAGAATGCTTTTCGTTGTGCTTCTGCTTTTAAAGAATCATCCACCATCCCTGTGTGGCCGCAGCAATGTGACAGACACATCTTAAATTACTTCCCTAAGGTGAGAGAGAGAGTCCAGCCTTAATGAACCAGTCCTCTTGCCAACACTTTTGCATACCAACCTTAACCAGACCCTTCTTCTCCAGGCTTGATGTGAAAAGGTCACCGGCCTTTTATCTGGAGAAGATAGCCCCTGCGAAGTCCACCCATCTCCTCGTTTCATTTGACACCAGTGCAACAGCCCCTGCTCTGCTGTTACAAGACGGGCACCTCTGAATGCCTGATCACATATCGCTCTGCTACAACTTGACAGGCTCGTGGTGTGAAGGATGTGTTAGAGTTCATTCCGTTCGGAAAAGAACATCTTTAACTGCTGAAATCGTATCTCTCTCTCTCTCGACGCGCTAAGTAATCGCAAGTTCTTCTTGAGGATTAAAATCACATCCCAAGACTTGCCATTGATTTCAGTGAGCTTTAGATCAAGCACACATTTACCAAATGAGACTGTTTGGGTTTGATTTCTTCAAGGAATTTAGGTTGAGTCCGTAAATGCTACAATAGTCTGAAGTAGCAGCACAGCGGGACCTACAGACTCTCATACTTTCACACCTTAAACAAGATGGGTTTCCCCCCCACACATATAATTGCCTCCTTTTGAAAACCTCATTACATCACACTAAAATATTTTTTATTAATAAACTTCTTATTTCTACAGAAGACAGATTTTTTTCAGTTGCTCTAGACTGCATCATTCTCTCAGACACTACTTCTGGTTGAGCTCTGAAAAAGTTTATTCTAAAGTCATCCCAGAAGTGTGAAACAGGTATCTTTACAGAGATTTCTGAAATTTTGTTCTCACAGCCTATGTATCCCAACAAATAAGGTTGCATTCCCTAGGAACAGGGGGAGTCAATGAACTCATGGGTTTGGGATTTGGGGTTTTTCTGTTGTTTTTTTGGGGGTTTTGTTGTTGTTTTGGGTTTTTTTGTTTTTTGGTTCTGAGGGGTTTTTTTGTTAAAAAGACCTTTTTCCTCTCTTATTTTGGGCAGAAATCCCTTTCACGCACTGAAAATTAGACCAGCTTTAAGCACTTTAGGCATGCAAAATACTGACAGGGATTCAGTAGAACATTTCTGACCACTAAAGCACCTATCTCAAAAACAAAAGTAAAGCAGAAGTCCTAATTACAGCTAGTAACATGAAATGAACAGATATATCCAGGTTCAAGCTCAGAGTCTACAAAAAAGAAGCTTTAAGAGAAGGCAGAAAGCCCTGTGAACAGGGAAGCATGAAGAGCAGACCGAAGGGGATGGGATAACAGTCTGCCAACACAAACAAGGCTGTTGCCATCAGGAAGGGGCTAATCTGTCTTCCTTCTCCACGGCAAATAGGTCAAGAACTTTAGGCAAGCTTAGCTTGCCACAGAGAAGATTCAGGGAAAGACATTAAGGGTAGAGAACATCGAAGCCTTCTAACGGTTAGGAAACAGAAGCTCGGGAACAGATTGCTGCATCCCGGAACAGCAGAAACTCCACACCAGTGGTGGCCTTTGAGGACACGGCTCTTTCCAGAGCAGCACCAGCAGAGCTGATCCTGCCTCAGGGGAGAAGAGCATATAGGACATCTGGATTCCTCCCAACTCCTTAAGGCGGGTGCAGGATCCCAGCCGCCAGGGATTTTTTTTTTTGCTATTGATTTTAAATGCATGACGATTCCTTTTGTTTTGTAAACTTTTACTTAATGAGCAAATATGGCCCAAGAAGAGGCATTTCTGCTGAAAAGAAGGCAAAACCTGTAGTTACCATGCCTCGTGAAAGCTACGCAGCTCGCTAGCCACAGCAGCAAAGGTGGGGAATGGCTCCCCAGCCCCAGCATCGCACGTTGTACGTTGTTATCTACGGAACTGCTCTTGTTGAGTCTGAAGTGAGCCAACTGGAAAGCAGACAGAAGCAGGTACTGATATTACACCAGAGCATATTGTCACCGCTAGAGCCAACTTACAGTCACCGAAGCTGCCAATTATTCCCAAGTCCCTGATATATTATTTTTTTTTGATCCCAGAGAATGATCTCCTGCTGGAGGCTTTTTCACACCCCTGACTCTGAAGTATCCCTGGTGGCATGTTGGCTAATTAAGAGCAAAATCCATCTCTTGATGAAATAACACTGCCACTGCAAAAGATTTCTACACTTAGGAAAAAAAAAAATGCTTAATCAGGCTAGAAGGAGCAGCATCTTAACACTTGCACTAAGCACAGGGAAGAGGTCTACAGCTAGCAATTAACAATGATGAAAAGGACAGTGATTTAAAGCATATTGCCATGACATTTTTATCAAACTAAATGAGTTTGCTAGGCCCAGCGGCTGCATATGCTTATTGTCATTTAATGTTTGGATAGCAACACATCAGGCACTGAGTATCAGGAGGTGCCGAATTTAATAAGTCATTTTGACACTGGTGTGAAACGAGCAAATCAGCATTCCGAGGAATGTGTTCACACTCTGAGCAGACAGGCAGACATCCTAAGCATGTGAGGTGACACCAATCAACAACAAAAAAAAAAAAAAAAGAAAGAAAAAATAAAAGCAGGGGGGGAGGCAGGAAAGAGAGCGAGAGAGATGAAAGTCAGGAGAAGAAACAGGCAGCAATACTCCGATGAAAAACTAGTTCTGTCCTGTCTCCTGGTCTGGCTGGTTGGTGTCAACAAGGCAGATTTCTTTTCACTAAGGCTGAGATACACTGCCTATCTTCAACGGCATAAACCTCATGTATTATTTAAGCCCTACATGGATTATCTCAAATGAACTAAAATTAATGCCATGGAAACCTTTCAGGACTTTTTATTGCTTTAGCGGCAATGCAAAATTCCTGCCACGTGCACAGTTAATCAGAACTTGGTTTTTAGCACAACAAGGCTGGCTCTGCACACATACTTTGAGAGCCTCTCCGACACATTTCTCCCCGAAGCCCAGAGGAGCTGAGCCTGTGTGAGCAAACTAAGGCTCTGGCTTTTCATGACTTTCAAAGAATCGGCAGCAGTTTTGATCCCAGCTCCTCTCCCCGCTGCAGATCGGCTGCTCGCTCCGTCCCTCGCCTTCCAACCCTCTTTATATTCTCTTTACCTCAGGGTATGTCTGTAGCGCAGAGGTACCCGAGCCAGCTATAACACTCACCAGCTCAGGTGCTGCTGTAGAGGAGGTTGTGCGGAGCTCAGCGACAGCAGGGGTAAATTAGGGTCTGCGCTAATTCATTTAAAGCTACTTTAACCACATCGACCTGACAGACTCGCTCCCCGCCTTCATCCTTACCACCATGTCCCCGTCCTCATCCCTGCGCTTCTCCATATTTCATCACTGATCTTTTCAGTGGGCTGATCCTTCTCTAAATTAGTCCCTTTGCCTCCCCCCCCCAAAAAAACCATTGGTACTAATTTAATAATTTATCTCAAACCGCGCCTTAACTACAGGGCTCACAAACCAGTCCTCAATGCCGAAAAATGCAACTAGCATCGTCTCAGCAGAAAAATGTCATTTCCTTGTCTTGCAGAGCATCAGTAGGTACGTCAGGATATGATAAAACAACCATTACGATGAAGAAAAACAAGATAATTTGGAATATAACCTGGAGTAGGAGCAGCATTAGGGAGATGTGGTGGAAAGGGAGGAAGAAGAGAGATGAAAGCATCTTCCTCATACGCGCTACAGAAGTTGCATCAACAAAAATGAGAATGAATCTTCTTTCCTCACATAATACTGTTTGGACTTACTCCTGCCCTATTTGGGCTTGCGCTCTTCCCCACAAAAGATCAAAAGTTTGAGCTGTCTGTCAGGTAAATACATCAACAAAGCAAGAAAGGATAAAAGAGACTGATATCCATTGATACTGGAACCAAGTAATTCTATCAACACACATAACCCATATTTGATGGGGTAACCACTAAGAAATAAAGACATTTATTATTTTGCTGGGCTGATGCAAGGTCTCAAGAGACTAATGTCATGTTTGCAACATCAAGTAAAAAAAAAAACCAAAACAGGCTGAGATGATGTCCTTACTTGTCACAGAACTCCACATCCCCAGACACTGCTGCACCTGGTCCAGTCCCAGATTACACCAAAAAGCTGGGAGCTACATGTCTCTCCCCTCCAGCCCCCCTAAAACCAGTGGCCAAGACAAACAGCTGCCTGCAGTACAGCTTCAGCAATGAAGCAGAACATAAACATTTCAGCCACAAGCCTCCTGCAGGAGACGATGCTTCATGCCTTAGGGAGATTCAGGACACATCACCTTCCCCTTCAGCAGGGACGTGTTCACCAAACTTCTCCAGCCCTCACGCAAACCAGGCACAGGCTGGGGGACATTTTATAGGCTCGAGGGGTTGGAATTCAGTGGGATCTCTCTGGCAGCATATGACGACTCGGGGTTATTAAAGTTAAAAGTGTGTTATATTGGTTGTTAAACTTTTCAATAAGAACTGAAACAAGAGCAAGAGGGGCTCTGGGACCACAAAAATCCAAGTAACAGGAAAAGCCGTGCACACCGGAGCAAGGGACACGCAGCTGTGAAAGAAGAGAGAGGGAGCAGGAGGAGGATTATTGAGCATGCAGAGTTGCAAGTGGATCAGAGTCATCCAGCCAGGAAGTGCTGGGAGAAGACGGGGGGAGCACTGGTGCTCAGCCAGGTACGATACTCTTCTCAGGGCCAAATCCTGTTCTCGGATTTAGTTGAGGAAGCTGAAGAGTTTAGCTGGCTGAGTCCAAGGTCAGCTCCTTCTCTGATAAGGGCTGCTGTGAAGAAAGCCAGAAGCAAGGACCTGCCCCTCCTTTCCCTCGGGAACTGCTTTTACACTGGGGCTTCACCACTGGCCTCCACCTTTGCTAACCGTCAGGGAGCAACGGGGGCTGGCTGGGACGGGAAGCTAGGAATGGAGTGGGATAACAAGGCACACGCAAGCACTGACCTCACCTGCATGGAACTGGGACGGAAATCGGCAGGTCCAAGTGGGTCCAGGTTAGGGTGTGAGTTGCGGCGGTACAAGACCGTTGCAGATCCAGCTGCAAGGCTGTGGTGGAGCACACGTGGGGAGCCCCGGCTTCAAAGCAGTTTCCAAAGGAAAGGAGGGGCAGGCCATCGCTGCTCACAGGAACGAGCACAGGAGAGAAAAGGGGGTTTGATGGACCAGGTTGTCCGCTCCATTACTACTCACTGTAGGCTCTAGCAAGACTGCGGTAGAAGAAAAGACAAAATCCTGAAGGCAAAACCAGTGCGTGTCGCAGCGAGGATCAAGGGCCACCTGCCCGCTGAGGAAAGTAAATTCTCAACTCGTTTAAATTCAGTCTCTTCTCTGTGACCATGGGTTGCAAACATTCTGTTGTTTTCTTTAGAGTTCAGAAGCCAGCTTATCTACATGCCCTTGTGGCCAAGGCCAATGGCATCCTGGGGGGCATCAAGAGGAGTGTGGCCAGCAGGTGGAGGGAGGTCATCCTCCCCCTCTACTCTGCCCTGGGGAGGCCGCAGCTCGAGTCCTGTGTCCAGTGCTGGGCTTCCCAGTTCCAGAAGCACAGGGAACTGCTGGAGAGGGGACAGCAAAGGGCCACAAAGATGATCAGGGGACTGGAACATCTTTCTTATGAGGAAAGGCTGAGGGAGTTGGGTCTTTTTAGTCTGGAGAAGAGCAGGCTGAGGGGGGATCTCATCGATGCTGATAAATCCTTAAAGGGAGGGGGCCAGGAGGAGGGGGCCAGGCTTGTTTCAGTGGTGCCCAGTGACAGGACAAGAGGTGACAGGCACAAACTTGACCATAGGTCGCCATCCTGTGCGACCTCCTGTACGCGGACCTGCTCTGGCAGGGGGGATGGACCGCATGATCTCCAGAGGTCCCTTCCAACCACTAACACTCTATGATTTATGACTCTACATCTAAGTCCCTGCAGGGAGAGGAGCTCGAACAAAAGGCAGAGAAGGAGGACTTCTAAGACCTACGCATCCTCCATCCTTGTTTAACTTAGGGGGCAGAGAGAAGGTGGGAGAACTAACTACCGACCCAAATTGAACATCACTTTGTTCTTCCATCCTTCATGGAAAAGGTATATCCAAACATCACACCAAAGCCTCACTCTTTGTCTTCAGGCTACAGCAGTTTAAGCAGCCCAGTTTAAAAGGTCTTGGATCCCCTGGAATGTGTAAAACGTGCAATAAAATTTTTACTAGCTGAAATTATAATAGACTTTTCCCCTCTTTGCTCCCTCTTCCCACACTCTCTCCTAAGACCTCACAGTTCAGTGTGCGGGCAGCACAGCCTTGTCCCATCCACTTGCTACGTTGCAACATTCAGCCTAGGCAGGAAAGGCGTTATCAGCCCAAGATGAAAAGGCGGCTTTGAGTCCTTCAACCTTAGTTAATACCTTTTCCTTCCCTGCAGTTACCCTGGCACTAACTCGATGCCCAAGAGGGCCGTGCAGCTCTGGCAGTCTGATGGGAAGCCGGTGCTAACGCAGCTTTCTTGGTGAGCTGGCCAGGTGCAGCACCAACAGCGCGCAGAGTCCTCACTTCCCTGAAGAAGAGTAAGAGCTTTTCCTCCCCACGCTCCCAGCTGCTAGCATGCACAAGGCTGCGGAGCACAAAATCCGAGCACAAAAGCACAAAAGCTGTCCCTAAGCTTGCATCACCAGAGGTACAATTAGGTCACGTTGTGAGTAAATGTTTCAAAAGAGACCGAAGACAACTTAAGTCAGGACCTTCCACTTGGGAAGGAGCCCAAGTGCACAAATATATATCCCTTTGCTTCCAGCTTAAAATGAAGAAGGAGCGATACCAGAAACACTTTCCAAAAGAGTTGCAGAGTCCGCAAACGCCTCTACTTCCTCCCGTGTGCAGTAACCCATTTTGTGCCTGCTTTTAAAACACTGACTCTTCTCTCATCGTTCATAGCCTGTTGTTGTGTTGCCTCACCCCAGTCGGGCTGCACCTGCTAAGCACGCTGTAAATCAGGGACAACACCTAGAGAGTAAAGTTCTCTTCAAGCTGAATAGGAACAGCAGAACTTACACCCCAAGGGAGGTTTAGTCTCCACACCTTCAAGCCCAAACAGCTCTAACTTGTCGTTCTTTCATTTTGAGGTGGAGAAACCAGAATATTAAATCCCATCAGGAGATGCCCAAACGTGTCCGGTATTTTTGCCCTTCCCCCCCGCTTAGCCTGTCATTAAAAAAGAAAATAAAAAATAAAAAAAATCAGAGTTTCTCCATGGTTGTGAGGAAAAAAAAAAGAAGCCTGACACAATCCAAATGTTGAAATCAGTGAGAAGCGAGCCATGGCAGGGATTTTGTTTTACTAAAGCAGGTACCACAGATGGGACAGAGAGCTCCATCCTTGTTTAACTTGGGGGGCAGAGAGAAGGGAGGGAGAACTAACTACCAACCCAAATTGAACATCACTTTGTTCTTCCATCCTTCATGGAAAAGGTCTATCCAAACATCACACCAAAGCCGCGCTTTAAATAAGAATGGCTACTTTAAATAAGAAGGGCTACTTTAAATAAGAAGGGCTTTCTACTTTAAATAAGAATGCCTCAAAATCAGTAACAAAGCCACTTAATTATGTAGCCCAAATGCGCAGCTCTCTGCATGCATCAGGTATTATATAGTTGAGAGCAAGTCAAAAAGTGGCAGATGGACAAGCTTATGGTCTCCTGTTCATTTTCCAGTCGAGTTAAAAAGAGAGCTGCTTGCTTTCCCTCCCGGACTGGCAGTTTTTGGAGTGACAAGCTGCAGCGCAGCCATATATATATATATGACACAACAAGGTTTTACCCATTTCTAAGGAAGGAGAGATTCTAAAGGCGGTGTGAGCTGCTGAAACACCATTTCATCTCCCTGCTACAAGCAACCTGCAGACATTAGTTAAAACTTCCAGAAGGACACGACGGAGATAAGAAAGGTCAAGTTTAGAAGCATCAACAGGTTGAGTCTAAAAACGGAAAAAACACCTTCTTGAGTGCCTCCTGACTGCCAAAGCTGGCCAAGGGGACAGCACTGTTATCAGCTGCTGCTTTGACCTCCGAAGGCAATTTCACTGCTCTGACATTAGCTGAGGAACTAGACCGACTAGAGCTGATGCTGGGAGACTGGAGAGCTCCTCCAGGAAACAGAAATTAGACGACGGAGCTGCCATCATCACAAAAAGTTGTGAAAGATGAGAAGCAAAAAGAAAATGCTGCCTAAACAATAATACAAAAAGATTTTTGTATTCTCTTCCTCCAGGTCTTCACTAACAAAAAATAATTTTGCTTTCTGAAGACCGTGCCCGGGCATTGCTAATGCACGATCTTTTACAGCATCCATTGGAGCTAAGAATAAAGCACTGCTGCTTCCTACTGAAACAGTCTGGGAACTGCCCTGTATTCTTGAATTTTACTGCTGGTTTAACTTTGTGCTTCCATTTAAAATACCTTTGTTTCCATGGGCATTAGGTATACACATTTCGTGCTGGCTGAGGAAGCTATATGATGGGAAACTACATTTTAATGATTAGCTCACTAAACGAGACAAAATCCCCAAATGGCAACAGAAAAGCTGGATCAGCTAGAACTCTTTGAGCCGAGAAAGCCAATGTCCCACACAGCTGCTTTCTGGGTCCTAAAAAAGGATCCAAGTTACAGTTGTACTAATTATACCCAGGTGTAGGATAAAAGCTGTTTTTCATTTCTTTTCAATCTGAACCAAAGGACTGGTTTTCTGCCTAGGTTAATTTGTCCACAGGGCCTTGAAGGGGTGTGGCTTTAATTTGCAGCTGGCTTCAGTTTTGGGGTTCCTGGCAGTGGCGCTTTTCTGAACTCTTATCAAATCAATCGGGCGCTCATGCGTGGCTCCATTGGGTGCTCATGCTTACATTAACCAGGCGTGCAAGCGCGAAGCAATGGGGTTCTCATGCATGAATCGATTGGGCACCCATGCATGAATTAACCGGGCGTGCAAGCACGCGCTAATTGCGCTCTGAAGCGTGACCTGATGGGGCGCTCAGGCACGAACACACGGGGAACTCATGCATGGACAAGTCCGAATGCAAGAAACCCTGCAATTTCTGCCCGTACGTTCCACCCTCTGCCTCTGTAAAAAAAAAAGACCTAGGAACTGTTTCCGCGTCAATCCATTGCAAACTCTACTTTCAACATCATCATGATCTTAATAGACACTGAATTTTAAGCTCCCCTCCTGCTCCCGTGGACCAGGCAGCAGGGATGAGCGCTGTACGGTGACCAGCACAGTGCTGCAAGCTGCTCATTCTTATAACCAAGGGCCGCCCTTCCGCTTGCTAACATCTCTTTTAGCAGGTCCTTACCCTAAATTGGACACCCTCGGCTCGACTCCCCAGCTCTGCCAAGTGTTCCTGGGTTCTCCGGAGACCTGCCCGGAACAAGCAATTAGCCCCTCTGCACCCCACGGCACGGCAGCATGCAGCTCTCCCGGGTTTTCCCAGCCCCACCTAGCCTCCAGGGAAGGTGGCCTGGGATCCTTGACATGGAGCCAGCCCAGCCTGCAGGCCGCTGGGGCTTGAAGCAGAACCCATGGCATCTCTTCCTAGTCACCTTCCCATCCCTCAGGACCTTCCTTTGGTAGCACTGAACTCTCCGTTTGCCACCTGCTGTCCACACCTACCCCCCTGCAGACATGATGGACCCACCACAACACCGTAAATTCCAATACGAGAATCAATCCACCTTCCCGAGCCTCAAAGTCACCCAGATTATTGCAGTCCTAGGCCACGCCAGACCTGGGTGCTGCCTGTATTCTCCACCAATTACTCTAGTGCGCAAAGCAGCCTCCACTGGGGGAAACTTTTATTTAAGTTACTGCCAATTAACACAACTTCTGATTATTAGTTCAGGTATCAAGAAAGCAGGAAACGTAAGCAATTAAACGCTTTTTAAAAGGCACCTTTTCTGCCTCTTTCCCAGTCTCCACTTGAGCCACATAGACCTTCCTAATCTCACCTTCTCCTGTCACAGAATCACAGAATGTTATGGGTTGGAAAGGACCTCTGGAGATCATCTGGTCCAACCCCCCTGCCAGAGCAGGTCCACCTACAGCAGGTGGCACAGGATGGCGTCCAGGCGGGTTGGGAATGTCTCCAGAGTCGGAGACTCCACCACCTCTCTGGGCAGCCTGCGCCAGTGCTCGGCCACCCTCAAAGGAAAGAAGTTCCTCCTCATGTTCAGATGGAACTTCCTATGGTGAAGTTTGTGCCTGTCACCTCTTGTCCTGTCACTGGGCACCACTGAAACAAGCAGGGCCCCCTCCCTTTAAGGATTTATCAGCATTGATGAGATCCCCCCTCAGCCTGCTCTTCTCCAGACTAGGCAGACCCAACTTCCTCAGCCTTTCCTCATAAGAAAGATGTTCCAGCCCCCTAATCTGCACCACAGGTTACACTCAGTCCGTCTCAATTGTTTCAATGACCTGATGGGCAATGCCGGAGGTTGGGGTTGTGTAGGCACAGCCTCTTCTGTCTGATGCTGCTGCTTCATGTGTCTTACTAGGTCTCTTCCACTCCCCTGGCTCCCCAGTGTCACTGCGCTGCCACCGATCACCCACGATCACCTTCATTCAAAGTGTCCCTGCCCTGGTGTGGGCTGTTTATACGCTGCAGTCCTTCAGGTGTGCATCCCTCCAGCATGCAGCACCCTCCTACATGCACGTCTTCTCTGCCAGCTTCCTATGTGCACATCTCCTCCAGCATCTCCCCATGCTGTCTGCGCTGCGGCACTGTGGGCTCCTCAGAAGACCTGGCATTTTGGAAGACCATAACAACTTCAGAGCCAGCTGCCACCTGCACAGGACACTTCAATGCCACCTCCCACACCGGCACCGCTGCAGCCCCCGGGTGCCAAACCCTGCCACGTGTGTCCAGCGTTCCACTCCTGTGAACGCATGGCACACCTGGGGGCTGAACTCATCAGGTGCTCATGTATTAATTGAACATTCATGCATGAGTAAATTGGGTGCTCATCCTGAAGTTATTGGGCTCTCAAGCACGAAATGGGGCGCTCATGCATGAAATATTTGAGCAATAAAGCATGCATTAATTGGGCACCCATGCATGAAGTAATTGGGTGATCAGGCATAGAATCATAGAATCACTTGGGTTGGAAGAGACCTTCAAGATCATCGAGTCCAACCATAAACCTACACTGCCAAAAAATCACCCCTAAACCATGTCCCTCAGCACCACGTCCATGAACTAATGAATGTGGCATGAACTGCAACTGAACTTTCCTAATGAAAGCATGAACTAATAGGGCAATCATGCATGAGCTAATTGGGCACCCATACCATGCACGAACTAAACTGGCACTCATGCGTGAACTAATTAGGTGTCCATGCACGAGTGTTGTAAACCCTGCAATTTAATCTCAATACCTTCCACCCCTCACCTCTGCAAAATGCATATTTAAGAGCTGTTTCAACACAAATACATTACAAACTCTGCTTTCAACCTAATGTGCAGCAATAATAAACTTCCTGCTTCCCCCCTGCGGAACAGACAGTAGGGATTAACATCGCAGCAATATGTACACATGGACTCTAAACTTTTGTTCCTTGCCCCATGAACCACATGACAGGGGCTAACATCAGAGAATCATTCAGGTTGGAAAAGACCCTTAAGATCACGCAGTCCAACCATTAACCTAACACTACCATGTCCCCCACTAAACCACGTCCCTAAGGGCCACATCTACACAATCAGAACACCTTACCCATCACAAACTCTACCCTTTGTCCTGGTAGGCCAGACTGTAGGGGGTTAATATCATTAAGAAGTGCACATGGACTTACTAAAATTCTACCCCTGCCCCCTGGGAACCAGATTACAGGGAGTTATCATCGAGCTATCATTATCACAGCCTGAACTTTCATTTATTACAAGCTCCACCCCTTGCCCTTGTGGACTAGATTATTGGGGTCAACCTTATCACAGTCTGACCACACATACTCTTCACAAACTTCAACCCTCATCCCCCCAGATCAGACTGTAGGGCTTAATATTCTAACAATCTCAATGCATACATGTTATCATGTCCCTCAGGGCACAAATTGCAGGGCTTATTGCATTCATGCATGAGTGTCCAGTAAAGCCACACAGGGGTGCCCAACTGGTTCACACTTGAATGTTCAGTAAGGTCATGCATGAGCACCCAATGAATACGTGCATGAGTGCTCAATTAGTTAACGCACGGGCATACAAATAATTCCCACCTGAGCAGCCTATCAGTTCATGCATGAGGGTCCAATCGGTTCACCCTTGAGCGCCCGATGAATTCAAATGTGGGCATGCAATTAATTCACGCCCAAGTGCCAAATTAATTTACGCCAGACCGCCCAACTTGTTGATGCATGAGTGCCCAGCTAGCTCATGCATGAGTGTCCTGCAAGCTTGCACTTGATTATCCAACTAATCACTGCATGGAGGCACAATTACTTCATGCTTGAGCACCCAATTAGCTCACACATGGGCATCCAATTGGTTCAAGATGCCCCATTAGCTCACGCATGACCACACCATCAGGTCACGCGTGATCACTGAATTCACGCATGAGAACCTGCCCGCTTCACGCATGACTGCACCGTTCACTGGAGATGAGCACCCAATTTACTCATGCAGGAGCACTCAATTAGTACATGCATGAGTAGCTGATGATGGCACTAGTGGCACGCTGGACACACGTGGCAGGCTGTGGCACCCGGGGGCTGCAGCGGTGCCAGTGTGGGAGGCGGCCATGTGCTTCCCTGTGCAGGTAGCAGCTGGCTCTGAAGCTGATGTAACTGTCCACGGCATCCCAAAATGCCCTCAAAGGAGCCCACGTTGCCCCATCACAGAAATATTTAAGAAAGGGCAGCAGGCCCAAGTGGAAGAGACACATGGGGAGACGGTAGAGGAGATGCATGGAGGGATAGATGGCAGTGATGATGTACAGGGGGAGACCTCATGGAAGGAGGCACTCCATCCCTGAGGGACTGTGGCCCATGGGTGACCCACACCAGATCAGGGACACCCTTGAGAGACTGTGGCCTGCAGGCAACCTGCTGGCTGAAAGCTCCCACAGCTATTCATAGCTACTAACTCCCTTCTGCTACGAACTGGTGGGACGTCCTATGGATCTAGCAGTGACCCATGCAAGAAGAGCGTGTCAGAAGACGGGTGTGATAATGCTGGAAGGCCAGGAGCACAGCTGACCTGGGAAACAGCATCAACAAGGTCTGAAAATTCTGCTTGCTGCCACCCTACATATTGTCGCTGTTCTTGAAAGATCAGGGACAGAATAGGATGAAGTGGGGCAGGAAGCCCTTCAGAGATGAGAGCTGCAAGTCAAGGAATGGGAGGTGCAGGGAAAAAGAGAAGGCTGTTAACGTTGTCCAGGATGCGGAGCAAGGTCAAAAACAGTTGAGCCGTTTGGTGCACCATTTTACTCCCCAGGTTGGGAAATGCCCATGTTGCATCAAAAGAACACTCTTCATCACCCACCTGAGGTCTGGGCAAAGCCCTACAGCTATTTAATTCATGAACCTACTGGTACCTCCAACACTGGTGTTAATCTTTGCTTGTACTATCTTCACCATCTGATTCGTATGCCAGAGTATAGAAAATAAATAAAAGAATCCTATTGTATTCTTGATTTTCTGTTTTGCAGGAACAAGGTATGAAATTTGCAGTAAGTGCTCAGATCGCATTAACCCCAATAACGCAGTCCACGGGGGCAAGAGGTGGCATTTGTGACACATATATTCAAACTCTTGCAACCGAGTTACATTTGTAGCAGTAGCAAGGAGTGAAGTTTGCAGTAAGCATGAATTCAGCCTGTTAACACTATTAACCCCTGTGGTCTAGCCTACTGAGATGAGGGCTGAAGTTTGTGAAGAGTACCTATATTCGGACTGGGAGAAGGCTGACCCACATCTCTTCCCATTCATCTTCCCAGTCCTTGGGACCTTGCTCAGGTAGCTTCAAAATGTTTCCTGCTTGCTTACATGTTCACACCTACTCCCCCTCCAAGACGTAACAGCTGAGCCTCTTACACACCAAATTGCCAATATCACAGAATTGCCGGGGTTGGAAGGGACCTCTGGAGATCATCTGGTCCAACCCCCTTGCCCAGAGCAGGTCCACCTACAGCAGGTTGCACAGGATGGTGTCCAGGTGGGTTGGGAATGTCTCCAGAGTCGGAGACTCCACCACCTCTCTGGGCAGCCTCTGCCAGTGCTCGGCCACCCTCAAAGGAAACAAGTTCCTCCTCATGTTCAGGTGGAACTTCCTATGGTCAAGTTTGTGCCTGTCACCTCTTGTCCTGTCACTCGGCACCACTGAAACAAGCCTGGCCCCCTCCTCCTGGCCCCCTCCCTTTAAGGATTTATCAGCATCGATGAGAGCCCCCCTCAGCCTGCTCTTCTCCAGACTAAAAAAACCCAACTCCCTCAGCCTTTCCTCATAAGAAAGATGTTCCAGCCCTCCGATCATCTTTGTGGCTCTTTGCTGTCCCCTCTCCAGCAGTTCCCTGTGCTTCTGGAACTGGGGAGCCCAGTACTGGACACAGGACTCCAGATGCCCCTCCCCAGGGCAGAGTAGAGGGGGAGGATGACCTCCCTCCACCTCCATGCTTTGTTGAGCCCCAGAGTCACTCAAATTATTCCAATCCCAGACCATGCCAGGCCTCAATTTTCCACCAACTACTGTCCCGGGCACACACTGTTGTTAGCCAGACAGTCTCCATTGCAATGACTCAAGTAAAAATTCCCCTAAATTAACACAAACTTCTAATTATTAATTTGGGTAGAGAGGAAGAAGTAAGCAAGCAATTAAACACTTAAGTAAACACCTTTCCACCGCCTCCCTTCCGGGTTTAAGCTGCCTTTGCTTTCAGCACAGGGAACACACCTTTGGAGAGGCGATGGGCAGCGCAGGAAGCTGGGGCTGCGTGCGTAAGACTTTGCTGCCGCTCTCTGCTTCTCCCTGGGCTTCTTCCACTCCTTTTGAGCCCCAGTTCTCCTGCCTCGGCATGGACTGGATGAAGGGCAACACATCATAGGTTGGATATTAGGTCGGATAGTAGGAAAAACGTCTTTACCGAAAGGGTTATCAGGCATTGGCACAGGCTGCCCAGAGAGGTGGTGGAATCGCCATCCCTGAAGGAATTTACGTGGACGTGGTGCTGAGGGACATGGTTTAGAGGTGGCTTTTTGGCATAGGTTTATGGTTGGACTCAATGATCTTGAAGGTCTCTTCCAACCCAAGTGATTCTATGATCATTCCTGTTCTCAAGACACAACTAAGCCTTATTTTCTTTTTTCTTTTTTCTTTTCAGTCAGTGAAAACTGCACTTAATATCTTTTACTCTCTTTTCTTGGCAATTATTCAGAAAGCCTTGCAAGTGTTCACAGTATTCACAGCAATATGAAAGGTCAAGCCATAAAGCCTTAAGAACGTGCACAATGCTGAATAATGTTTTATCCCTACGCAACAGTACAAAAAAACCCACAAACCCAAAACACCGGTTCAGCGCAATATTCATCACACAACATAGAAAAAAAACAAAGGATTTTGATTGTCCAGCACATCTCAGTACCTCCTGGACTAGTTTTATCCCATTCTAGCCAGGCAGAGCATTCAGCAGTGCAACGTGACTGCCTATACCAGAAGGAGAACTCCTTTGCAACAGGCAGCCTGGACTGTATTCGGGAGCCTGGCCCATTTACTGCATGTTTCCACCGAGATACACCTTGACTTGCAGCTGACTTGGAAACGTAAACCACTCAGCGACCCGTAATAGGATGCTTTCTAATCTCTAAAATCCCGCTGTACCTAGTAAAGGCTGAGGCCTTGAAATGCCAAAGCGTTAACAGAGTTGCATTGACAAAAAACAGCATTTGTTTTAAAAACTCTTCAAGTTGTATTGATACCAGATCAGGGCTCATCAGAGTCTGCAGCCGAAAGTCACATCTCATATTCCTCTAGGCGTTGACTGGTACTGCTATACTCACTAAGATGTCCCTCAAGCTATGCAAGTCATGAGGGAAAACGCTGTAAACTGACCCGAGTGAAAAATAAGCCTACTCTGTGGTTTATTTTAAGGTTTTACACTGAAAGAGGGGAGATTTAGAGGAGATCTCAGGAAGAAATTCCTGGCTGTGAGGGTGGTGAGCCCCTGGCCGGGGTCGCCCAGAGAAGCTGTGGCTGCCCCATCCCTGGAGGTTCAAGGCCAGGTTGGATGGGGCTTGGAGCAACCTGGTCTGGTGGGAGGTGTCCCTGCCCACGGCAGGGGGGTGGGACTGAATGGTCTCTAAGGTCCCTTCCAAACTAAACCATTCTGTGATTCTATAATAATCAGAATTTATCTCACCTGACATGCCCCCATTTAAAGGAGCCTCCAGCAACCATTTACACAGGCAAGTACAGAACCAAAAATGAAGGGCTGGAGAACAGGAACCATTCTTAGTGTACTGCTGTCTTCTCTTCACGTTAAAACCCAACCAGGATTGAGAGAGAAGATGCCGGGACAGTCTGAGCACATACTTAGAGCCATACTGTATTGGTGGCCCTATGGAAAAGAGACTGCCTCTTCCTCCACCAGGCAAAAACACGCTCCCACTTCGTCTCCCAGGGCTGCCAAACTACCTGAAAATGCTGGCAGTGGCAACTCCATTCCTGGGCACCAGGGAAACTCCTGGTCATGCAGTGCTGGAAGTCCCTCCCCACTCCTGCGGCACACTTAGGTACGTGGAGGTTTTACATGGCCAACTCATCTCCTGCATTCTGGAAAGCCACTCTAGGCCACTTGGCTTAACCACACACGTCTACCTCATTAACCAGCCTCAAAATTAGCATGGAAAATAAATAAACGCCACATCATAAGAGCCCAGTGTTTAAATGAACTCTCATTCCCCACCTCAATCCGAATTTCGCATTCTGCTACAAGCTGACAAGATAATTGTTAGGTAATTACACTGTCTTCATTTCCAAGTGCAGTAAAAACGCAGCAGCAAGAGAATGTACTAGCATGATAAAAATTACAGATTTGTCTGCTTTTCTCCAAAATTATCCAGCTGGCCTACATATCACCAAATAAGGAGAGGGCTGAAAGGAAACGACGGCTAGAGAAGGCTTCAGAGCTCTGTTTGCTGCTCTTCTTCATGCTATTGGCACTTGCAGCTAGAATAGTAGAGGGCAACCACAAACGGCAGCGCTCTCCTCACCACTGCCTCCCTCACAAACTGAAGCTGGGGTACCCTAGGTGGGACACCTGCTGCCACCATTCGGCACACGACAGGCACAGTGGGTGTAAAAGAGTGGTGAGAGAACTTAGGAGGGACCCCCAGACCTTTGTCAGCCAAACCTCTGGTAGCAAGAAGGTAATTTCAGTCGTTTCTGGTGTATTTCTACTCTAAGGTTATTGCAGCCCACGTAGATTTACCCCAATCAACTTTAAAAGCAGCTCAACCCAAAAAGTCCAAACTGTGCCCAGGAGGAACGATGTAGCCTCCAAAAATTCTTGCTGAGAAAGGCTGCTATGGCTCTCCTCCACCACCCTTCAAGCGAGCCAGGTTGACAGTAGTTGTGGTGCGCCCACATGAGCAGAGCTGCTCTAGGAGAAGGGCTGCTCTTGCACCAAGGTGTTTTTAGGATCCCTGGTACCATGACAGTAGCATGGTATTTGTGGTATCTACCAGAATCTACCGTGGTACCTACCATGGACAGTAGAGTGGGTATTTCATGACTGTAGCCGCTGTTCGTACTCAGCAAACTGCAAGATGAACCAGTAAGTCCCATTCCTGGTGAAGGTCTCAGCAATGCGTTCAGAAGGACTGCCTTCCCTGCTGGTTACCATAAGCCACAGCTTTCCCGTGCCCCTGAGGCACTGTGCCAATTCAGCGGGAGATACCAACTCCCCACGAAGCCGAGCCCATGAAAGAGCACCGTCTGTGCTGCATCCAGGCACCGCAGCCGCTCAGCCAGACACGGCATCAAATCAGGCTGACTAGAACCAGAATTTTGATTTGGTTCAAAGACACCCCAAAAATTTTCCATTTGAAACGAAATCTTTGGGGTTTTTTTATCTTCCAAAACACCTACATAGAAATTTCATTTTCCCTCCCAAAGACCTTGTAAGAGAGGAATGTTAACAATGGACAAATCCCCACCGCTTACAACCACCTTCCGTAATTCATTTTCCATTTTGTGACTGTTCAGTGAAAATACGTGCAGTCACAGAGGAAGGCACAGAAAGGCCAGAGTCTCCTGGGTCTGGTTGTATAAAATCCCATGCTATCATATAATGAGGTGATTTCGCCTCTTTTACGTTTTAATCACTGTGTCTCATGTGGCCATGAGAGTCCCCTCTCATATAAAGCACCCCAAAGCCCAGCACTGCGACACCCAGGCCACCACAATCTGATGTGATGGCACTACCAAGTGCTAAGGACAGTTACATCTTCAACGTGCTGTAGGTGGACCTGCTCTGGCAGGAGGGTTGGACCAGATGATCTCTAGAGGTCCCTTCCAACCCTTAACCTTCTGTGACTTCTGTGACATCTCATCATTCAGTTTCAGAGTTTGACGTCCCACGGCATCCCTGGCTGCTGACGCCACGGGGACTTGCCAGCGCACGGCAGGGCAGCAGCTCTTGAGTTGTCTGCAACACATGATTTGGGAGCTTCTCTTGCTTTTTACGAGGAAGCTTACTTTGCCTTGAACTAAAAATTCACCTTAGAGAGTAAAAATGTTCCTGGCTAAGGCTTCATTGAAAGTGGCAAGCTTTGGGGGAAAAAGTGGATGTTGGCAAGTAAGAGGGAGGTGTTCAGCGCAGGAGCCCTGAGTTTACCTTATTTGAGAGAAGTGCTGCAATCCAAGGCTATTTGGTCTTAGAAAGGTTGAATCTGTTTGTTAACCTGTGGGCCTCTCCCCTCCTCTTCCCCATCCCTCAGCTTTCATGAGGCACTTGCCTAAATCTGAAACGGGAAATGGCTTTACATTTCCTATCCACCTCTGCCCAGAACACCGAAAGAGCAAGTCCTTAATTAATGAGGACCATATCCTAGAACACCCTAAAGCTACCCAACACAAACTTTTTTCGCTGGGTTATTCCTATATATTTCAGTTACTAGAATTTTCCACTAGGCCTAGTAGCTGCTAATTGCTTTTGCTAGTCATTGGTTTGATGGTGTCTTTCTCCTCTCCTTGAGGGACTCAAAAGTTATCCCAGGGGGCCCAGGTGCGGTTGAGAAAGTACTCAGGCAGTGGAGAGTTTCATCCCTTGTGCTCCCCATTTCACAAAATAATTGCACATCACAATTCTCACATTTGTCTGTGAGTACCAGGGCTGGATTTGGGTATTACATACATATACCTGGGGAGCGGTGCGTTACTGAGAAGGGGGGAAGAATGGAAGAGTATAGGTGGGAATGGGCAGGTAGGGAGAAAGAATTTCAAGCCACTGGCTGCAATTGCAAGCAGCGTACTCCTTTCAGCATATTCCTTCTCACCGGAAGTCTGTTTCTTCCTGAGCTAGGCCTGTGAGGAAAGCTGCTCAGTAGAGTCATTGGAATAATGACCTAGATTCAGTTCAAGCAGGCATTGAAAATAGGTCATTTAAATCATCCCTCAATGGCACCTATTTCCGCTCAGTGAATATGCAGGGCCACAGGTGACAAGTGCAGCTGTAGACACTGGAAATGTCCACATTAAGCCAGATGAATCTCAGCCTAAATATCTCAGAATCATCAGTGTATTTATCATCTCAGCATTCCTGAGAGGGATGGCAGTACTAATTGACAAAGTGAGGCAAGAGAAATCACAACATACAACTCCAGGCCCAAAACTCAGGCGTAAAAATGGGAACCTTGGTTTCCTATGCCATCTCCGAAGCTTAACAGAACACAATACAGGGACATTTCCTAAGCAAAGTGACTCGAGTCAACTCACTCAGGAAGTAGCTTGCAGGAAATCGTAAATAAATGTCTCAAGTAGATGTACTTACGCAAGAAACTACATGTACAATCTCCAACATTTTTTCCGCCCCCCAAGTCAGTATTTGGGGGACCTAAACAAGGTCAGAAGCATACAAGAAAACAACAAAAGCCCTGAAAATAGAGAAATGGATTCTCTGAGCATATATTCCAAGAGGATATATGCTTTTCAGTAGGCGCTTCTTGATTTGGATGGAGTCATCATACTGGTTCACCAGCAAGGGGCGTAGAAGCCCTAAGTCTGAGCTGATGGAACACACCTCAGATGTTTTCCTAGTTTCCTGCACTTTCCCTGTATGGGAAATCAGGCACCTTCCCCATGAATCCAGGCTGTATTCCTTCAGAATACAATTGTACAATTCAGAATGTATTCCTTCAGAATACAATTCCCACTAAGAGATGCTAGCAGCTCAGTGGGAAACCCCTAAGGTCACAGCTAGGACCTGAGCTGTACCACTCGCTGTTCAAAAAGCCTACAGAACTACAGGAATTATTTTTTGAGACTAAGCTTAGCATTAAAATAGTATGTATCAGAAGCTATGAAAAGCTGGAAGGAAAAAAAAATAAATGCTTCTTTTGCAAGGGAGCCAGCCTGAAAACCAGATCATCCCAGAAAGTTTGTGTAGCCCAGCTCTCTCTAGAGATGAAGGCACCATGTCAGTACACCTGATTGAGAGCTTTCATTTGATTTTTTTTCCAAGAGTGTCCGAATCCAGATGCCGTGAGGACCTACAGATGTACATGCAATGCTACAACTTACAGGCTTAAATATATGAGAAATAACGGGGACATGGATGTCATATTCTTCGGGGCAAGCTTTAAATAGTCTGAGCTTATGAACCTTACCGCACCATCTCAGGGCTACCTGGGGGACACTCTAGCTCCAGCACTGGAGATATTCCGAAGCTGCTTCTATTTTGCGCCAGCTTTTCACCCATCTTCAGATACTTCTCTTCTGGCACTGTATGCCTGATGCAGGAAGCATCTGGAGAATCTTCTCAGCTGAAGGGCTAAAAAAAGCACTGTGAGTAGACAAGACAATTTCAGAACACCTTTATTTTAAACTAAGGACTGTCGATACAGGACTCTAATCAAACCCTATCGCCAAGGAGAATTGACCTAAACTCAAGAACCTGGCTGCGTATTGCAGCGCCATAATGTGCAGTTCAATAGCTTTGAAAAATAAACTAAGACTCTTGCATGAAACAGATGAAAAGGTGCAGAGGTGGAAGATTTTAACAGTTCCATGATCTTTTTACTGACAGAGGAAGCGCTCTCGGGACATCTCCCCAGAGCCAGGAAGACTACAGCAAGGCACCACCGCATGCTTAAACCAAGGAATCTTGTCTCATTTGATGTCATTTTCCCAGCCTCCTCAGCACCACGGTCCAAGAGCACCTCTGAACATTGGTGACACAGGCAAATTGCTGTTTTCTTCGCACAACCCAGAAGGCAAAGTGAGGTCCACAACCATGCTTGATAGTAATCAGCCAGCTCCCTCAGAAACAGGGGAGTTCATCCAGGTGAAGACTGAACCCTGTTTATATACTGTTTTTTGCCTCAGAGGAATAAGTAAAGTTGCCTTCATAGAAATACTTTTGGGGTTGCCTTGCCAAAGCAACTTTGATGAACCCTGCTATTCATCACAGTAGCATGTTTGAGCACTGCAGTCTCCAATAAATCAAACCATGCCAGGATGTCTGTAATTCTCAATCAACACTTTTGAGTTTCCTCTCCCCAAACAACACCCTTCAGAAAAAAAAAAAAAAAAAAGTGGATGCCAATTTCCCTGCTGGTGTAAATGAATACACTTCCATTGAAATTAAGAAGCTGCAGCCAATTTAAACAAGCTAAAAAAATTGGACTTGGTGCTGTTTCTGCTCCTGCTTGGAGTGGTTTTTAGATCCTGCAGAGTTCTTGCACAATGAGTGAGAATGAAACAGCTATCTCCCAAAGCAGCTTCCAGGCAAAGGTTTGCAGTCCTTGACAGAGGAGATCTCATTACCCCCGAGTTTTAGTTCAGGCAAAGGAAGAAGTGACTTGTCCAAGTCCGTTGGGTAAACAACAGCCAAACAAGGATATGCCCAAGCCCTGGAGACAAGGTTTCAGAGTGCCTGTTTCACAATTATGTTTAACCAAATATCTTTTCAATGAGGGACTTGAAAATGAGGAACCTTTTTATTTGGGTTTGTTTTTTTTTTTATTGCTCAAAACCACAGCTACCACATTGAGACACATTTCTGAGCTTTAAAAAAAGGCTGCTTTCAACATTCCTAATTTTCACTGTTTATAAGCCAGGACTTAACTGAATATTTTTTTTTCCTGTGTAGTTGAATATGCCCTGTATCTAGAGGGTAATTTTGGCTTTAATCTGCTCTAAATGCTAGAATGTCGGACAAGTGAAGCATTTGATGGTGATGATAATGAGTAGTCCATTAAAGGTAATTTTTAAGAAGTTAATGAGCTCTCACTAAGGGACTGACACGTACTGTAATGAAAAATGTTTGCATAAAAAATACAACTTTCTCGCTATTTATTTTACTTTATAGAGAATCTATAAAACTTTTTAATATGCCTTCAATTAATTCAGCAGTTTAGGCGACACTTGAGTTTTATTCTTGTTTTGCCATAGTAGGATACAGAAATCTAGTTTTCTAAGAAAAGCAACTGATACCTCAATTAATCACTCTCTTTTACCACCCTATTCTCTATTGAATGTCCAGGGATTCAATTTTTCCCCTCCCCAGCTTAATTAAGGAAACTCAGCAACCAAGTGATTTAGCGATAATGACTCTTGCCATTTCTTTAGCTGTGTGGTCACTGTTAGCCACTATTTGAATTTACCAGCATAAATAAAGCCCTTCAGTGACTAAACAAAGTTAACGTAGCAATAAATTAAGCCTGCCATGTACACTCCGTTAAACCTTTAGCCAACATAAATACAAGCAGCCTTTTGCTGTGATTTGCTTGGTACAATGACATCATACATCTCCAAACAGAACAGCGAGACCACAGCCAAAAAGCTGTGGAACACAATTCCCTTACGTGAATCAAATCGCAACAATCTAGAGTTTATTGCACTGACCGTTCAGTTGCTGGCTTCTATGCCCTCTGGTCTCATGTGACCGCATTTTAAAATAATCTATACGGTAATCTCAATTTTGCATTTTCTGCATGATTACGGTTTGGCAAGTGGACTCCCTATGTCATCTCTCTCTGCGGGAAGGCTTTGAAAGTTACTGAAAAGTCAGAGTTTGCCAGTTTAGAGTCAAACTCAACCTTTGTTGCCTGAACCAGATCCTAGGAGGGATAAAGGTTAAAAAAAGGGCTATGTCCAAAAACAGAGAGAAAGGCAAAAAAAAAAGACACCAAGAGTCCCAAGCAGAGGCGGCACTAAGCAGAGCTAAACCTAGCCAGGGCTGATGAAAGGCACCCACGGCTCTTCGGAGGACAAAACTTTTAGGTGGTGGGGAGGAAGACAAGGGGTGCAGGGGGACAGAAGAGCTATCGTACTGTCTTGGGTTTTCTCAAAGCAGGCCTAGACCTTAATTCTGCTCACCTTCCGATCCGTTAGAGCCTCTCCCAGGGAAGGTGTCGACGCTGCAGGACAACACCCAGCCCAGAAACACCTGAGCAACCTTTACAGAAAGCAGCTTCATTACCGAGAACACAGAGCA
This sequence comes from Chionis minor, assembly GCA_013398295.1. Lineage (NCBI taxonomy): Eukaryota > Metazoa > Chordata > Aves > Charadriiformes > Chionidae > Chionis > Chionis minor. The sequence goes on along the minus strand of VZSF01005237.1, from coordinate 17,267 downwards.
TCAATCTCATCTGCTCAGTCTATCAACACCGAAGTGAGCCTGGGGCAGACACACAAACCTCCACAACAAGGCAGCACCCGAAACCTTTTTTCAGAAACAGAGCTGTTCCTTCCTGAGGGTTTTTATCCCCTGCAGGGAGGATCCTGGCCAGCTGGGATGAACGGCAAAGCACCGGGCTCCTTTGTTGCAGGATAAAGGAAGGTACTCAGCTGGCTCCTATCAGGCAGCGCTAGTCACGCTGCTCACAGGAGAGGAAGCGTCGCTCCTGGTGCACCTGCGAATAGCACTTCCAAAAGCACAGCAGGCAGCTTTGCTAGGCTACCACAAAGCTAATTTTGTGCTNAAAAAAAAAAAGGCTGAGGGGTTGGTGGATGCTGAGCCTGCCTCTGAGCAGACAAACCCCATCCTCGGGTACCTGTGAGCTAGGAACTGTGATCATCTGTATGCCAGCAAGTTAGCAGAGAAGTTTGGAGTCCTCGCGAGCTACTGCAACAGGAGGGAAAATATTCTGTGCTTTCTTTTCTTTTCCCTTGTACTCCCCACCTTGGCAGCAGCCAGGCTTAACCCAGAACTAAAATTACTTCTAAAGAATCATGCCCCTGTGTTTGTTCTCTAGTAACCATTTCTTTGGTAAGTAAAGCAAACCAGTTACAATTAAACTTCTTAATGCAAGGTGGAAGCAAATGAAAAATTGCATCACTGATGTGTTATTGATCCAGAGATAAGCAAAGGATGAAAGAGAGGGAATACCTCTGTGAGCCCGTGTGCACGACACAGAATTAAAAAAAGGAGAAAACTAATTGGTTTTAACTTGATGGTGAAGCCATAAAAATGGCAATAAGAACATTTTGCCTGAACCGGTTTTGTGCTGAGCTGGAAGATTTTGTCACTTTTTATTTATATTTTCATCACGAAAGTTTTGTTGAAAGAGAAGCACTAGAAAAATCTGGTGAGGCTAGACTTCACAATAGATTATACTTTTAGAGTATTTTAAAAACAAAGAGAGAGCAAAGTCACTCGTATATCAGCTTTTCTCTACTCTCTATTCTTCTAAGCCTGTGTTGAGTAATAATTCTTGCCTTCTAAATCATGACATATTAAGGATGAAAAAGACTTCACATCGGGTTTTTTCCCTCCCTCTCTCCCTTTCTTTTTATTATTCCTTTTGAAAGATCTGCAAAAGGCTGAAATATCATCCAGGCCTCTATGAAGCCAATCAGCACAACGCTTATTAAGCACAACACAGAAGACGTGATCTATTTTTAATCAAGCCATCTTTGAACAATGCAATGTAAGGAACCTGGCTTTTGAACTGCAAGGCAATCAGTGAATGGATGGTGAGTGAATTAAAAGTAAACAGGAGGAAGAATTCCAAATACAGGCAGGGCTCTGAGGGGATTTAAAAAAAAAAAAAAAGTTTTCTCAAGGAAGGAAAAAATGAAGATTTTTCTCATAGTTTTGAGGGTGCATTTCATCCCCTATTTTGACTCACTTTTCAAAGCCACATCAGGTTGTTTGTAGAAACAATTTGTTAGCAAATACATGGTTCTCCTCTGCCCGGAACATTAGAAACTGCAACATATATACAACACTTACTGATGTTTAAGTATCAATCAGATTGTGTATTATTTGAGCAGAATACACATTCAAGTCCACTTTACACCGTTATGGAACAGACTAAACAAACCTGACCTCGGCGGTGACCCTCATAGGATCCCTAAAGATTGCAAATGTATAGTCGGCAGTCACCATGAGACATTTACAGCCTGGTAATGGCATGCAAATGACACTCTGTCTCTGTAACGCAGCCAAATTCTGGGGTTGTATATGAGAGTAATTTCCTGAAGAATTTGGGGAAAATGTGATACTTTTCCTTTTATGTATGAAATTCACAACATCTCGTCCTTTTACTAGAGGACTGCGCTGACAAACCGACCGCCAAGCCGTACTGTTCCCTGTAGCAGCACCTCTCCAAAGCTCTCCCTCCCCGAGCGGAGCAGGCACGTTTCCCCAGTACGCAGAGCAAGGCCAGGACGCGGAGCCCAGTTTCCACACCCTGGAAAACATGCTCAGCACCTCACCGAGCTACGTCAGGGAAGCATTCTCCTCCAGAGCCCAGCTTCGGGCTGGAGATGAGGGGAGATACTCTGAATTGCCCTCTGGAGGATCCGTTCTCCCTCTCCAACATTTCTACAGGGTGCAAGGAAACCAACCGGCTATGGTTGGCTCCTTCAAATCGGTCGATGGGAATTGTACTCCTTCCCCGCAGGGCTGCATTTTTTCTAACCGAATATATGCGGCGATACAAATGGTTCGGCGTGAGTGAGTCTGTCTAGTGGGTCTCCTGCCAGTGCAATGGGTGAAGGTTTAGCTTTTGGCTGCTCCACCACGGAGGATCAGGCCAATTTTCCCAGTGGCAGCCGCACCTATGCGCCACAGAGCAAACTTCTTGTCCACACAGCTCGTATCCTTCTTGGCGCTTTCACTGCCGTAGCTGTGTTATTCCAGTTTTGCTTCAAGGCTTCCACTGCAGCTGTGTATACACTTGCCATAAATCAGCTTATCTGTTCCCACCGGAGCTCTTAGCAGAGGAAAAGAGACAGGGAGGGAAAGGTAAATGCATCTTCCACAAGCCTTTGTACTTCTGTGTACACCGGCCAGTAAAGGACCAGGATCATCCTGGCGTAACACGGAGGAACCCGCTTAATTGGGGCTTAATTTGGACCTTTCATCTAGCTTCCTCATGGCACCGCTCTTTAAGGCTAACCATACACAAGGACTCCTGGGATAAAAAGCACGGGGCTCTTATACTTTCTACCAAACTCAGATTCAGTGAGATATTGTCACTTTCAAGACCTACTCTAGCCGTTTCTTCCTCTTCCCGATGCCTCCCTTTCCTTCCTCTTCCCAGAATCATGCTGTTGGTAAACTGTTTTCTTCCGATATGTAGCATAGAATCATAGAATTACTTGGGTTGGAAGAGACCTTCAAGATCATCGAGTCCAACCATAAACCTACACTACCAAAAACACCCCTAACCCATATCCCTCAGCACCACGTCCACCCGTCTTTTAAATACCTCCAGGGACGGCGATTCCACCACCTCCCTGGGCAGTCTGTTCCAATGCTTGACAACCCTTTCGGTAAAGAAGTTTTTCCTAATATCCAACCTAAACCTGCCCTGGCACAACTTGAGGCCATTTCCTCTTGTCCTGTCGTTTGTTACTTGGGAGAAGAACCTGACCCCCACCTGGCTATAACCTCCTTTCAGGGAGTTGTAGAGAGTGAGAAGGTCTCCCCTCAGCCTCCTCTTCTCCAGGCTGAACAACCCCAGTTCCCTCAGCCGCTCCTCATAAGACTTGTTCTCCAGACCCCTCACCAGCTTCGTTGCCCTTCTCTGGACACGTTCCAGCACCTCAATGTCCCTCCGATCCTGCAGTGCCCAAAACTGAACACAAATGACAAACCTATGGGTATCTTCCTTTTCTCTGCAGTTCCAGCCTCTTCTGGGGAATTAAGTTATGCATACTGCATGAAAATAGGACCACAGGCTGGGCCTCTACAAGCTGCTAATTGAAAACCTTGTCAGAAGTAGGAGGAAGCGGCAAGAAACTTGGCAGGCCCTGGTGCTTTTCATGCTGTACTTCGCTCGCGGTACTTACAAATGGCAGCTCCGCAGCACTTTGCAGAGGTTTACAAGTTGTGCCAGTGCTGTCTCTGCAATTACAGAACAACATGTTCTTCTCTGGGAGCTGAAAAAAGAAAAGGGCGATTATATCCAGAGAGCCACATCCTGTGTTTTTCATCCAGGTAATGCTGCCGCCGAAATGAAAGCAAAGACGACAGAAGACCTCACATCAAACATCCTAGACAAGCATGGCTATCAGGCTACAGAAAAAGCTGATGAGGCAGTGTTATTTTTTGAACAAAAATAATAAAATCCGTGTGCTGGACTCCTGGCAAAGATGATCTTGGGCTGCAGTAGGTAAGAAAGAGGGCCTGGGGAAGAGGCCTGGGCCTGATCCTGCAGTTCTCAGTTGAATCCTGCTTCAAAACACCAACTCACACGGGAGCCGAAGAATCCAGCCCCATTAAAAATTACTACAAATTACCTGATATGAAATGCTTACATTATGAAAACAGGGATGATTTTGCATCTGTTAATGAGGATAATGACTAATATATTCAGGCAGGAGACGTGACAGCTGTCTGTATGTTTTTAGGGGCATGTATTTTTAGATGCCATTTACCTCCAAACATATTAACTACCACATTCTTCCAAAGTGCTCCAAACCTCCGCAGCTTAAGAATGCGGGTTAAATTTCTTTCTGCTTCTGCATCACTCGGTTACATCACTCTGTCTCATTATTTGAAAGCTCTCATAAATCTGCCTCTCAGATCCTCAGCTAAGTGCTACGGTAAATGGAAATGGCTAATGCCACTGTGAAACAAAACAAATTTGAAATCGCTGCCTACAGAAACACTGCTTAAAGACAACTGCACTGCCTGCTGCTGCGTTTTAACTAGTTTAATCGCTTGCTGACCAAGCAGGGCTTATCACTGTTACGGAATATATGTTTGTACTTTTCTGCTGTTTTTCAAAACCAAAGATTTGCAAGACGAACTCCAATTTTAAGACAAAAGTCACCCCATTAAATCTTAACAGATGTTTCTCAAGTTTAGAAGATTAAGAAAGATTTCAGCATCAAAAATCAAAGAAAATATTCTATGACCTTAAAAAAGGATAAATCGCAAAGCTCTAAACAAACCAAAAGTCCACTTTGACAGCTGCATCTGACTGAATTGATGAGGTGCTATTGATGTTTGGATTAAACTATGCCTCTGTGATCAAGTACTCAAACATGGGATAAAAGAGGAATATATTCTTTAATCCCACCAACTAATTTTGTGTAGGCAGCAGTTGCAGAAAGCAGTGGTTACAGAACAAACGTTGGAAGTGGCTTCACTTTTGCTTATCGACAAAGCTATTTTTATTTCATTAATTCACCGAGTATACTATCAGCGTTTAAACTAACACGGGGAAATCTATATCAGGCACAGTATTCTCCACAAACAAATCACTGAAAATTTCAAAGTCATTAAAGGTAGGATCAATAGGATATGATTCTGAAGGGCTAGGAAGATGCAGTGCTAAAGTGTAATAGAAAAATTAGATATTGATTTTTTTTTATATATAATCTTGATAAACAGAGTAAACAACACAGGAGATTCCAGTTCTGTTTTTACAGCATCTCTTCTCCAAAATGGGAAAGGGTCAAGAGACAGTTAAGTCAGTCGTTAATTACTGTCTTCCTCTATCACTCTGTAACCCTAGAAACTTGTCACCTCTAGCAGAAGACTTCATTACCTGGGCTTTCCAAAACTCCTAGCAAGGGCGGAACTGAAGCGAAGCTACGCTCTAGGTGCTCCATTACTAGGAATCCAGACAGGAGAAACTCTAAACATAAAAACTAGCCAGCTGGACACCAGGGTCCTCATCTGACTACAACTGGGAAAGAGCTTTGAAGGAAATGAGAATCAGACCTGTAATGGAAGAGTGGCACCGTATCCACTTCCACGTGCTGGGATACCTCCTGGAGTTCATTTCCATCGTGAGAAGGATGCCGTATGAAGGGATGGGAAAGATTCTGGCTCTTTGCAGGAAGTTTAGTCCCAGGCTGACACCAGGTTGCACCGTGGACTCTCAACATATGAAATCCTGCAGCCTCAGCAAACAGCGGGGCACGTGGTTTTCTGGAGCAGGAGGTCCAGCATTGAAAAAAATAGACTCTGGGGACATAGGGATCCCCGATCTGCAGAAGGCCGGCACACAACGAGGGCAAACTCACGTGTAATAAATTTGTATTGCAAATAAAGCTTCCCCACTCGTGCACACAAAACACCACCCCAACATTTTTTTCACTTGAGGCGCTCAAGAATGGGATTCCGAAGTAATTTACTGGAGAATGATGTCATTTTAGGGGAATAACTCCCATTAGTAAATATTTACCGTGAGCACCCGTTGACTAAAATATACGTATTCAGGAAAATGTATCCTGGAGATGAAAGGATACAGTAAGGGTGGGCAGCGCCTCACAGAGCAGGCTCTGTGGTGGGGGGGTTGTGAATCCACTGAAGCTGGTGGCAAACTTCTCACTGGTTTCAAAAAGGCTAGGTCTTCACCTCCAGTTCTTTACTCATCTGCTTCTTTTTGCTAATTCTGTTTCGCTTCACAGCTGCTCCTTCCATACAGGTAAGGAACACCTACTTTCAGATCCAGCTTTGCACGCACTCATATTTTATTGTGCGCGCCTAAGAAGAAGAAAGCTTTCTAATTCTGAGAACTCCTTCTGAGAAGAGCCAAGCACTCCCAAGTCGAACTGAACTAACCCAGACATATCGCAGGATTAGGCCCAAATTAACGGAAAGCAGCTGCCTTGCATTCAAGAGAGGCAGCAAAAAGGACTAACGATACCATGAACCATAAAAGAGAATAATGAGAAGTATGGATGGTCTCTTCACCTGACTTAGAAACCTAAAAAAAAAAGGTATATTCTCAGCTTTGGGGTAGTCTAGACGCACTATCATTTCTTCAAGCACATTTATACACACATTTTCAGGAAGAGGCTGGGTGTAAAAAGAACTTTACATTGTTATCAGTTTAGTCTGTCTTTACAGTCACTTATTCTTTAAGGCTGCAAAACCACACAGTAAGATTACTGGAAAACACCAGATGAGAAAATGCATGTGGTAATATGTCCATGTATTAATGGTTATTTATATAAAAGTATTATGTTTCTGTATTGTAGGAGAATACACAGAATATTGACAAAATGTTTGAGCCTATTGCTGGTTTGGCTTTTTTTTTCAGCTGGATAAAATAAATCTTTGCATTTTTCTTTTTTTTTTTTTTTTCAAACTCTTTTTAACTCACAAATAGATCTGCTCATGCTTCTATAACCATAAATATGAAACCAAGCAACACCACTGGTTATGATTTATATAGCTGGTCTGCGACTGTTATGGAAAGGCAGGTTTCACCATTACAATTATACTTATGTAATTCTGACAGTTTTCTTTGTGTTGCTAGGGAATTCTGTAAACAAACCAAATAAAACCACAGAGCACTTCAATAGCAGTGACAAAATTTCGTAGCCACAATACTGAGAATATGGTCTAATTATTCTATAAACACACTTTGATTTGTTTACTTCAGTGTCAAATTAACTTCAAATATGTAACAACAGTCACTGATTTGATATGGTATACAATACTGCCAGTGACTGCTTTCATTGTAGTGTGTGTAAATCTATCTCTTTTTAAAATGAGTTCGTTTCTGAAAGCGTCTCTGCCGTACATTGTGAATACTCAACAGGGAAACACATACGCAACTTATTTAAAAGAAAATTATTTCCAATGCATTTTGCTACAATGCAGCGTATTTTGACTCCATTTTATTTTTCCTTTTGTAGGAAATCTTTTTTTTTCCTTTTGCACAGTAGAAGGAATAATTTTTAGGAAGATGAATAACTCCTTAGAGGAACAAATTATAATCTCACTGGGGAAAAATGAGCCAAACTAACCTCATCTCCACCCGTGCAGTTGCCCTGAATCATTAGATTGTGCTGCTTTAAGACAGAACTCTGATCATTATAACCAATATATAAAACTGGGATAGAATCGGATTTTTTGAGCAGTTGCAAAGAACAACAATCCTGGAGAGATGCACGGAAGAAACAAATTATTATACTGTGTTTTTCATTTCATACTATATTTAACTGAACCGTAATCTAGGGAAAACACCACTGGCTTGCACAAAGATTCAGATGTGGGATTTTTCGTTCTTTTTCAGCTCTTTTCTAGGGAGAGGTACGGGGGTTGTTGCATACCATGGCCATCAGTGGTGGCAAGTAACAAATTTGGTAACGGCAGCTGCTGTCTCTGCGCAAATTACTTTGAAATGGCTTGTGATACGCACACCACAGCTTGGAAAACCCTGGCTTGGATCAGAAAGTGCCTTTCACAGAGAAGGATCTCTGAACGGTTTACAAGCTGCGCACGCTATAGACAGGTCAGAAGCCCACCCACTGAACAAGGCCAGCTAAGGACAGAATGAGGCCAACAAATGGCGTCTGTAAAACTAAATAAGATAATTATGCAGAAAAAAAAGAAAGAACATTCATCCCGTACTCTGCCAGTGACAGCTCTTTCCGCTCGTTTGCCCACATAATACTGGGAGGTGTGACAGCATCCAGTGGACGAATTTCCCTTTCAGCAAGCAAGGAGTTAATGTCTCACTCCCAAGGGTCACAGAATCACAGAATGTGAGGGGTTGGCAGGGACCTCTGGAGATCAGGTGGTCCAACCCTGCTGCCAGAGCAGGTCCACCTACAGCAGGCTGCACAGGATGGCGTCCAGGCGGGTTGGGAATGTCTCCAGAGTCGGAGACTCCACCACCTCTCTGGGCAGCCTCTGCCAGTGCTCGGCCACCCTCAAAGGAAACAAGTTCCTCCTTATGTTCAGGTGGAACTTCCTATGGTCAAGTTTGTACCCATTACCCCTTGTCCTATCACTGGGCACCACTGAAAAAAAACTAGCCCCCTCCCTTTAAGTATTGGTAAACATTTACAAGATCCCCCCTCAGCCTTTCCTCATAAGAAAGATGCTCCAGTCCCTTAATCATCTTTGTGGCCCTTTGCTGTCCACTCTCCAGCTGTCGCCTCTCCCTGTCCCTCTTAAAACTGGGGAGCCCAGAACTGCACACAGTACTTGTGTATAAAGCAGAGAAAAGAAGGCAGGACCTGTCCCAGAAAACAAAAGGTAAAAGAACAGAGGGTGGAAGCAAGGGCAGGTAGCCTGGGAGGAATACAGGGAAATTGGCCAAGCAACCAGGGATTAGGTTACAAAAGCTACGGCCCTGATAGAGTTAGGTCTGGCCAGAGACATCAAGGGCAACAAGAAAAACTTCTACAGGTACATCAGTGATAAAAGGCAGACTAGGGAAAATGTGGGCCCTCTCCCGGAAGGAAACAGGAGACCTGGTTACCTGGAATATGGAGAAGGCTGAGGCACTTGATGACTTTTTTGAGTTGGTCTTCACAGGCAAATGCTCTAGCCACACCACCCAAGCCACAGAAGGCAAAGGCAGGGACTGGGAGAATGAGGCACTGCCTACTGTAGGAGAAGATCAAGTTCAAGACTGTCTGAGGAACCTGAAAGCACACAAGTCCATGGGACCTGATGAGATGCACTCAAAGGGTTGTGGTCAACAGCTCAATGTCCAAGTGGTGACCAGTGACGAGCGATGTTCCGCAGGGGTCAGTACTGGGACTGGTACTATTTAACATCTTTGTTGGGAACATGGATGTTGGGATCATGCTCACCTTCACTAAGTTTGCTGATGGCACCATGCTGTGGGGAGTGGTCGACATGATGGAAGGAGGGGATGCCATCCAGAGGGACATGGACAGGCTGGAGAGGTGGGCCTGTGCAAACCTTGTAAAGTTCAACAAGGCCAAGTGCAAGGTGCTGCACGTGGGCCAGGGCAATCCCAAGCACAAATCCAGGCTGGGGGGAGAATGGCTGGAGAGCAGCCCTGAGGAGAGGGACTTGGGGGTGTTGGTGGATGAACATGAACCGGCAATGTGTGCTCACAGCCCAGAAACCCCCCCACATCCTGGTCTGCATCAAAAGAATCATGGCCAGCAGGTCAAGGGAGGCGATTCTGCCCCTCTGCTCTGCTCTGGTGACACCCCACCTGCAGTGCTGTGTCCAGCTCTGGGGGTCCCAACAGCAGGAGGACATAGACCTGTTGGAGCACGTCCAGAGGAGGCCACGAAGATGCTGGGAGGGCTGGAGCCCCTCTGCTGGGAGGACAGGCTGGGAGAGCTGGGGGGCTTCACCTGGAGAAGAGAAGGCTCCGGGGACACCTTCCAACCCCTGCCAGTATCTGAAAGGGGCTCCAGGAAAACTGGGGAGGGACTTTTTACAAGGACGTGTAATGATAGGACAAGGCAGAATGGTCTTACACTGAGAGATGGGAGATTTAGATGAGATATTGGGAAGCAATTCCTGCCTGTGAGGGTGGTGAGCCCCTGGCTGGGGTTGCCCAGAGAAGCTGTGGCTGCCCCATACCTGGAGGTGTCCAAGGCCAGGTTGGACAGGGCTCAGAGCAACCTGGTCTAGTGGGAGGTGTCCTTGCCCAGGGCAGAGGGGTTGGAACCACGTGATCCTTAAGGTCCCTTCCAACCCAAACCATTCTGTGATTCTACGATTCCATAAAACAATGTTAGTAATGAGAGACATCACTCATGTCCACGCTCTCTTCAGACCAGACTAGCAAGCTCTCTCCCCCTGGACATAAAGTTTTGTGGTTTCAGCAGGCAGGCAAAGTGCAATAATCCATTTCTTTGGGAGAACAACCACCTCCTCCTTCCCTCTCTGGAAACAGCAAGACCTGCAATGAGGTGGAAAAGATGAATCTCCATATTCTAATCTTCACAATAATAGGCCTTCAGCAAGCCCGTGTGAGACACCGACTCAAAGACAGAGGCATACATCCCTTTAAGTCCCTGCCACACGGCTTTTCTACCATGGAGGGTGTGACCGCATCCCAACCTGTTTATGCTAGCTGTGTGCTGTGACAAAGACCAAAACATTTCTGTTGCAACAACCGAAATGTCTAAATATTGCAGAAAAACACCCCAAGTTTTGGGGATCCTGCAGGCATTTCACCTACCCCTCACCTTGTAAGGGAACCTCCTGGGGTTTCTGAGAACACAGGAGACAGAAGACTATCAGCTTGGCAATATTTAGGGATGGATGGAACAACTTCTGTGAGTGATTCAGGAAAACAAAGCCAGCTGTACAGCTGATGACAGTATTGGACTGGCATCCTTTCTGGCTCTGGCATGAAAAGTGATAATAAATAAACGGATTCTAGGGTAAAACAATTGTAGAGACAAGATGTGAAAAAGCCCCATAAAGAAGTGTTGTATTTCCTCTGGGACATGAAAACCAGCTCCACAAAGGCTCCCTATTTACCTTTATCCTCAAAGATTGGTGGAGAAATAAATTGAGGAAACGAACTAGAAAAAGGCAGAGGATCTGCCGCTGCACAGGGTCGCCCCCCCCAGCACATACAGATAGCAGTACTGCTCAGGTTCCTGCAGCACTCCGGTCTCTACATAAACATTTGCTGATTTGTCTCGCTCCTGTTCTGCTGTGGGACACCTAAGGAAGCCCTGACCTCGCAGAAATCCCAGTGACTGGGTACTGTGGAAGGCATTTGGTCCCAGGACGCTAACATGCGTGCAGTGGAATCATCAGCAAGACTCCACAGTGGACTCCAGTGTTCCCAGCAGTGCACCTAAACAGCACCCAGCAGAGACACAAGACTCATGCCCTTTACAGGACTAAAATCTCCAGGAGGAAAATACTGGATTTACCGTCATTAAGCCCAAACAATCTAGGGACTTGTGGAGAGCTTAGAGTTTTAATACTTGTGAGGTAGAAATTGTGGAAATTAACAATGAAGTTGTGGAAATTAGAGGCTATTATAACAAAGCCTCTATTTAAGGGATAATGTTCTTGGCAGAGAAGTATACGAGGCAATAAATTGCATTACTAGGTGATTATATTCCCAAAGCAAAAACTGCAGTGATGGCTGAAAAAGTAACCACAAACACCACTATGTAACAAAGGAAAGGCTAAAAGCCGTAAGATCATGCCTTCTAAAAATACTTCATACACATTATTTTCCTCCATTATTAGTGCATATAAAAGCCCTGCGCTTCATCCTTCCTAGCGTTTCCATATTTGCCCAAGGAGCACAGATGGAGTTTAATGGAATTCAATTCAGAGGTGGGCCTTGGACACCTGACCCACCTGATACCCACATGTAAGGATATACAGATGCTTTGTAGGTCAAGTTCATGGGTAGGGAAAGGTTTTCAGCTTCTCAGAGACCCTCCAGAATAGTTCTGCACTACCACAAGCACAAGAGTGTAGTAAGAAATCAAGGAGAAAGGACCATCTTCACAGAAATCTGTGGTGCGACCTTCTGGGGGCGCTTCCCAGATAATACCTACCTCTAGGACAGAGCCCTAGGTCAGCCCCTCAGGCTGACTTGGATATAGAGAGAAATCCCTTCTCCCCACTCACAGCTTTTAGTTCTCAAAAAAACCCCACTCCTCCCTCCTAGTTATTCAGGGTGAATTTCATCCAAAAGAAATAACTCAAGCACACAATCCCATACAGTTAGCGGAAGCAATGCGAACTACGAAGTACAGCAAGGGCTGTATCTTCATCTTTCCTGTACTTTTGTATTACGCAGCTGGGGGCTCTGAGGGCTCTTCAGCTATTCCAAGACTGGTAACAAGGATTCCCTTTTCTCCCTCATTATGTACAGCTTAAAAAAGTGTAACTGTTTCACCAGCTATGAGCCTCACTGCCATTATTCCTGCCTCCGTCACGTCACCGTAAGCTTGCTTTATGTGTATGGAGCACGCACCAACCCCAGGCTACGCTTAAAATTCACTTGGAAATGGGAGCAGAATGCAACATGCCATTGTTATTTGCAAGTTCTCAAGAAAAAGATACCTCTTCCACAATTTGTACTGACCGACAGTAAGTCTTCATGATGGGGAGATGTAATGGAGCTGATTTTGCTCTTATAAATGCTGCTTAGCTTGCTGGCTGTCTACCTGTACTCTGTTTCCAGAAAAGAAGGGGCTGCTGGAGCCTCTGGAAAGACCAGTTTCAAGTGCGAAAAGACCAAGTTCTCTGGCCAGCTTCTCCAGGGAAAAAAGAGGGAGACTGATTGCTCCAACGAACCGGTGAAAACTGTTCTTTTGTGAAATCAGGTGCCTGGAATGAGGACCTATCCCCATCTCCACAGTTTGGGCTCCCTACACTAGTGTTACCCTCCTAGAACACCATTCCCACTCTGAAACAGGGGCAGTTTCTGTGCACAAAAGTTCGCCGGCTTGACTATTAACCCCTCTCCAGCTCATTTTAACGAGTTTGTGAGAACACTCCAAAGTGTCTCTCTTCTGGTATGGTTTTATGGATGCAAAGAGCCAGGGGCAGAGGTGCTGGGGGTCCGGCACTTCGTACCTCAGCTGGCTGGGCTGAAGGGAGACCCGTGAGATCTTTCATAAAGAGACCTTCAGACTCAGCTTTTCAAGATCCAGAGCTGCCCCCCTGCTTCAGTAAGGGGAGCTGCAACACTGACTGCAGGGACAGCAGAAATACACTGCCTCCCATCATGTGGCTAACCTGTCACAACTAAGGACAGGATTTGAGGGCCTAAACATCCTTCTTCACACTCCTGAGGCAGGATTTTTCAGATTTGTGGGCTGCAGGTGATCTGAAATGTCTGTTAGAGCGCAATTTAGTTAGAGCGCAGTGAATTTTCAAGGGCCTGATTCTGCAGAGTTTTATTGATCTCGCTGTAAACATTCTGGTAGTTGTACTCCTTACTTTTGAAAAATGTGCCCTTTCAAAAGCCTAATTTTTCACCCTTTATTTATCAAGCTGATTTCTTGTTTCTGAAGGTGAAACAGAAACAACACTGTCCTTCTCTCAGCGGACCACAACACTTCTCTGCACCCGAGCACCCCACAGCATCTGTCACACAAGAACAACAGGCTCTGCTGCTAGCTAGGGCTTTATAACTCCTACTGGTATCTCCAAAAACTCTACACCAAAGCAGCAAAGAGATTGCTCCAAAAGATAAATTGGTAAACTTTATCGTCTATTTCTCTGGGAGCCTCACTCTTTGGCCGTTCTGCTTATCAAAGGACCAACAGTAATCAATTAAATTCACCCTGCTATGGCCAGGAAATCCCAATACAAGGCAGCTGCCCAGGAGAGATGAGGGCTAGTTAGAGGCTGGAATTGAAGTTCTGGGTATCAGCATTTATTTTCTCACACTGCACAGATCTCCCGTGCAGTCTTAGAGCGGTCACTTCATCTCTCGGTGACCTGGGTCTCTGTTATGGTCAGGTTGGCATCGCTATATTCTTCCACCGTGCCTCACCTGAGACTGCTGGGGGTGGCAAGTGCACAAATCAGCCCAAACTCTTACCAGTTTGCAGCAAGCACCCTCTTCCAGAGCTGGCTGTGCCATCTGGGGACATTCTCATCACCCAGCATCTATTACTCGCTTGTTACGTTCACCTCACTACCCCTTTGCCATCCAAGGAGTTCCTGGGTACAAACACCTATGAAACTCTCCTGGGCAGGAAAGGAGGACAGGAATTAAGCGCAAACTCTTTCCCCAAGGTATTTTCTGTGTGTACTCAAGAGATGACATCACCTTTCCTGAAAGTGGTCCCCTCATGCACTTGCAGAGAAGTCTGATTTATTTTCAACCGTCATTTGCAAACCCAATAATCAATAAACTGGTCATTGGTGAACAATCCTGGTTTAAACCAACCCATCTGGCTTTGCCTGTGAAAGCGATCATGTGCGTTGTCCCTAATCTGTTAAAGGTAGAGTTGTAACACTGGGAAGAAAAACATCTGGGTTGTTTTCCGCTCTCGCAGCTGCTTGCAAAGCCTGGGACATGACAGCAGCAGTATTAAGCGAGGAACACTCCCACTACAAGGGCTGGACTGGGTCCCTTTGCCATAAGCATGCATTTTTACCTACGAATGGGTTTCCAGGCCTAAACACCTGCATCAGATGTGCCTCCGTTACCTGAGAACTGAAAAGAAGCAAAGCCACATCCAGAGCAGAGCTACCTGAAAGCAATATAAGGCTTTAGGATGGATTTGACATCTTTTTCTTTGTACTTATTACAAGGGCCTACAAAAAGGAATACGCCCTTGTAAATAATTCTGAAGACTTCTTTCACCTGTCTTTTTTAGCAACCAACACAAGGATAATCGTGACTTTTTTCCAAAGCCTTTCCAAAGTCTCCTCTCTCTACCTCCTCACACTTCTACACGTGTAAGACAAATACGAGCTGCGTTGCCAGCTCTGCTGCCAGGGCTGTGTGCAAGAACAAAAGTCTGGGGATTTCGAGTGCATGCATTTGGTGCGTCAGACGCTTCACGGAGTGCTGCACACCCCCAAAGAAGGTTTGGATTTGTGTATATTGGCTGTAAGCAAACACAGTTCTTCCAGATTCCTCTGTGCTCAGAGAGGCCTAGGGCCACTCCTCCATGTGAGCTGACCAAACTGGCTTTCAAGCTGTCCTGGTTCCGCTGGGGATAGGGTTAATCTCCGTCCAGGACACAGGTATTGCATACCACCTGATGCCATGCCCAGTACTTAGGCAGGAACTGGCCAGGGGAATGGTTTGGGCTTGACAGTTGTCCATCCCACTTTGTCATATCCTCTCTGTGGTCACGCAGGTAAAACCACAGGGTGCCTCATTGTACGTACCCTCTGGCTCATACAGGTGGGGAGTAGGATATGTTCCCTTCAATTTGCTGGACCTTCCAGGAAAGCTTCTCCACAGCCAAGATGAGGGGGAAAGAGACTTTCTTCATACTGCTGCAGTTAGCCAGCCACCTCATCCACTCTTGGTCCCTCGTCACCTTTCCATTCCATCACTGCCAAGGAGTTTGCATATGATGATGGTGCACCCTGTAAAAACTTTGGCCACATGGGCCTTGTGCACTGGACTTCATCAGGATCTGTGGGGATTTACGCATTGTCTGGGTCATAATAAATCATCTCTCGCACAGCTAATTCCCTCAGGTCCTGCACACCTCTTGCCATGGTAGAACACTTCCTTGGATGACATACGACGTGTTCACTGAAGGGATACGTTTCCCCTCACACCTGATGGGAGTCGCCTCCAGAGGCAGAGGGCTTGGGTCTTTTTCCATACAGCCCCTTCCCTAGTCAGAGATCCCAGCTGCTTGGCTTCCCTACATTCTAATTCCAAGCTACTGTCCACGTTACCCAACAATGGAACACCCAGGTAACAATGTGCTCACCTGGAAGCAACTGAAATCTTTTCGCACATCTCGCAGCTCACTCAGGGACAGGGATCGGGTGATCACCTCTGGTTCTGACTCTTCCTCCTGTTCTCGTGACGGCCCTGGCTCACCGTCATCCCTCACGAGACGAACTGATTTCTCGGTGTATTTCTTCTTCTCTACCAGAGCGACTGATAACGGCACGGGTTGGTTGTCTGGTTCAGCTGCAGCGCATGCCACCAGGGTCTGAGCAGCCGCAGCGCATGCCACCAGGGTCTGGGCAGCCGCAGCGCATGCCACCAGGGTCTGAGCAGCCACACTGCCTGCCACNCCAGGGTCTGAGCAGCCACACTGCCTGCCACCAGGGTCTGAGCAGCCACACTGCCTGCCACCAGGGTCTGAGCAGCCACACTGCCTGCCACCAGGGTCTGAGCAGCCACTG
This sequence comes from Chionis minor, assembly GCA_013398295.1. Lineage (NCBI taxonomy): Eukaryota > Metazoa > Chordata > Aves > Charadriiformes > Chionidae > Chionis > Chionis minor. The sequence goes on along the minus strand of VZSF01005237.1, from coordinate 890 downwards.
CAGCTGCCAGCACAGTCTATCTACAAGGAACAGCAAAGAGAATGTATGTCTTTCCTCCTGGATCTTTTTGTTTGGCAGCAAGCGCTAGACTTTTTTTTTTTTTGTGCCCGGCGACGGTGACAGTTAAAACAAAGGATCTTTTGAGGAGGAAAACACTGCAAAAGCAGCCAGCCCCACTCTTTGGGCTGCCATGCAAGCGTCTACGACGGACACCGAAGTCAACGTATGGCTTTCCCTCCTGGCTCTATTTCTTCGGGAGAAATCGCTGGACGTTCCCTGGTTTTCAGACCAATGCAATTCCAGAGAAAACAAGACGCTTTTGAGGATGGCAATGCTGGGAAACAGCCAGTCCCACTCTTTGGGCTGCCATGCAAGCGTCTACGACGGACACCGAAGTCAACGTATGGCTTTCCCTCCTGGCTCTATTTCTTCGGGAGAAATCGCTGGACGTTCCCTGGTTTTCAGACCAATGCAATTCCAGAGAAAACAAGACGCTTTTGAGGATGGCAATGCTGGGAAACAGCCAGTCCCACTCTTTGGGCTGCCATGCAAGCGTCTACGACGGACACCGAAGTCAACGTATGGCTTTCCCTCCTGGCTCTATTTCTTCGGGAGAAATCGCTGGACGTTCCCTGGTTTTCAGACCAATGCAATTCCAGAGAAAACAAGACGCTTTTGAGGATGGCAATGCTGGGAAACAGCCAGTCCCACTCTTTGGGCTGCCATGCAAGCGTCTCCAATGGACACTCAAGCGAAGGTATGGCTTTCAATCCTGGATCTTGGTTTGGAAGCAATCACTGGACGTTCCCTGGTTTTGATCCCATGGTTGGTTCCAGTGAAAAAAAGGCGCTTTTGAAGATGAAGACCTGGGAAAGGCAGCCAGCCCCACT
>VZSF01005236.1:180000-245000 GCA_013398295.1 Chionis minor | reverse complement strand
CCTTTCCCAGGTAATACTCAGGTTCCCATTAATTAAAATACACACCAGGAGTGGGTCTTTGAATGCTAGGTCTCATGGTCTTTCTTTTTGACTTGGCCAAGGATGCCAGTCCGTTTACAGAGCTGGAGTCGGATTGCTCAGGAATGCGAAGGACTGGAACTGAAAGGCATCAAGGCAGTTTTTGCTTTTATTTATTTTCTGGTGACCTTAGAAAAGAAATTCTGCCATACCTTTCTGGTTTTCCTCACCAGATAGCTCCTTTCCTCCTCCCTTTGTACCTCAATTATTTCTGCAAGAAATGTCCAAGAGATGTTAGGCAGCTGGTGCTTTAGGGCATGGTATTCTTCCCCAAAGAATGACACCATCATATGCTGCTTCTAAACCAGTTTTCTTTGTTTTGCTCCCATTGTGCCTCCCCTTCCTCTCAGCTGTACCCTGTTGGGCACCCAGATTTTGACCCTGTTCAGGTGGAGAGAAACATGAGTTATAAGACGCCACCATTTCGCTAGTAGCTGGTGTCTTCAGTGATGCGAGTTGTCTCCCAATTGTAGTAGATGGGAAGAACAATTTTTATATCATGCTTGTGCGGCTGAACTTTACTGCTGTAATGGCTGTAAATAATCCCCATGGGGTTTTGTATCAGTTTTCACTGACTGATGTGTCGCACACTCAATACCATTGTAAGCTGCCAAAATATGTCTGTGCCAATGCGTAGCAAGTTTCTGGGACTAGCATACTGGTATGTTTTGCTGATTAGTGAAAGTAGCTGTTTAATTTTTATTTAACTTTGCTACACTAGCTCAAGTTAAAATGAAGTTGTCTTACTTACATGTATGTTTTGTGGTCACTTATGAGTTACATTGGATAAGTGTTTCCAGAAGTCCTGGGTATGGTATTTTCTAAATGGGCTCGAGCACTTTTGAAGGGAGACTTAAAAATTTTACACATTGTATCTGCAAAGTAGAAAATTAAAGTTCCTCTCTTACAGGCAGCAGCTGTTAACAGAAAATACTGTGTTTTCTTTCTTCTGTGATAACTCTCTGACCTGCACCATGTAAAATTACACTTTTTTTTTTTCTGTGGAGTAAAACTAGCTGTACTTGCCATTTGGTTTAAGCAGAGACTTCATGTCTCTAGCTTGTAAGCCTAGGACCATCACAGACTTCAGGGAAACCAGTGGGAGCAAAGAGCATCTCTCCCAAGGCACTGAACACATACTAACGCCCAAGCCTTCCCTATCATAGCTATAGGGCTCTATCCCTAAGCAGGATTTCTAAAGAGCAGCAGGCAGTGCCCCATGCTTTCGTCTTTTCAAAGCCAGAGGTTAGTGGTTGTGCTTTTACTTGTCTTCCCTTAGCTCATCTCTTTCCTTCCATGCGGACAACTCAACTTAAGGAAGTCTCATAGCAGAGGATTGTAGTAGGAGGGTCAATACTGCAAAAGGAACCGAATCACATCTTGCAATTAATGGAAGAGGCCCTCATACAGAGGGGGCCTTCATCAAGAAAGTATAAGGCATTGTCATTAAAATCTCAGGGAACAAACTCAGTAAATAGGCAAGGTAAATATTTTTCACTAAGAGAAATTATATAAAAAAGAGGAATTTAGAACCCCTTTATTATCTGTGCTTGTAGTATGAAGCATATCTCTGCGCAACTGACGTTTCGAGGGGGATTTTTTGCAGCTTTTGTTGTTGCAAAATACACCGATACCCCGGCGCAGCTCAGAAATCAAGTTACATGCACAGTATCTTAATTATTAAGAACAAAAATAAGCATCAGTTCTGAACACCTGCCCCTTGGTCATCGAGGCTGCTGTTAGACACGGAGCTTCGGCTGGCTCCCCTGTTCGAGGCATGGAAATTGCCTTTGTGCGTGTCGTCCGACCTGCTGAACTCTCTCAACAGCCTGCACTGCTGCCACTGTTGCACTGCAAAGGGGACAACAGAGGTGACGGCGCTCACCGGAGCCACCTGTATGTGGATGGGATCACTTGCCACAGGAAAAGTTCTCTCAGGGGCCTTCTAGAGAGGTGAAGACTACAGGTAAGCTGGATTGGTTTTGTTGGGCAACATGTCATACTGGTTGTTTGTACAGATGGGAGCATGCAGATGCCTTTTGCAGTACCAGTCCTGTAAGAATAGATGTATTGGCTGCTACCAGCAGTGTTGGTACTCGTGCCGAACGTCATCGTGTAATCCACCCTGAAGTTTCTGATGGGGAAGTCCGTAAGCTCGCATTTCTGAAGGCAGCCCTGGCATCACAGCCACGCTGTTCCCGGAGTAGAGATGAAGTGCTCACTTCATCCATTGACGGGTAGTGTCAGCCTAGGAGTCGGGCAGGAGTGGAAGATTCCAGGAGGTTGCAGCGGTGGTTGTTAAAATCAGGGCCCATGAGTCTGGCCCACCACTGGCACATGGTCTTTGTACCTACACTGGATTGCACGCTTTGGGATTTGGGCCTGGGAACCATCCGAAGCTCGCAGGTACCTTGTTCCCCTGGAAGGCTTTTTCCCTGGAAACAGAGGAGATGTGAGGCATCGCAAGGAGGGAGGGAGAGAGATCTGAAATCAAAAGGTATCTTGAGTCTGATAATATAGATGTAACAACCTTGACCCAGGTGCATCCTTTAATATCTCTGTGCTTCAGTTAACAAATGCTAAAAAGTGTTTTCATTAGCGCAGTCCGAGGCTCTCCCAGCTTGTGGTCCATCGGTCCTGCCGAGCACATCTGCCCAGCTCCAACCCCAGCTGGGTATTTTTGAGTGTTTACTATCATGCTTGCTATGCCAGTGGCTGCCACAACCGTGTGGCTCTAGAGACTGGCACAACTGGCCCCGGAGGTGTCACAAGCATCCTGATCACCTGTGCAGTGTCCTGGTTAATCCGTGCTTGCCTGGGGCTTTGAGATTCCTCTAGGAATACTGACTGGTTTTATTTATGCACACAGACATATCATGAAGTATTGTTTCTATGCCTGAATGTATACAGAACAGAATTTTTTCTGTTACAAAGGGTCATAATACTGTTAAGTATTCAGACTTTTGGCTGGCTTACCCAAAGCTCTGGTGGGGATGGACTGGGAGCTGCTAAACAGGAGCCTAAATGAGTGATCCTAAGAGCACTGAAAGACAAATTGTTCTTCCTCCTCTCACAGTCCTTAAAAAGGCAATAGAGTAAACCTTATTAAAAATAAAAGAGTCATTCAATGCAATGCTGTGCAATGAAGGTGATATGAATAAAGTTTGTAGAAAACCAGCAGCTTCTGAAAAATCAAAAAATAAGGTGCTGCTTCTGAAAGAGTTATTAAAATAACTTTGGGGGGGGGCAGAACTCAGAACTGATAAAAGAAGCAGCTAAGCTTGGGGAAATTGCAATCTAAAAGCAAGGTGGATTAAGCAAATCCTTCTGTACAGAACCATGCTACAACTAGGAACCCTTTAACCATCACTCGGAAAAGCTTACGCTCTGGGACTCGATTTTCAGGCACATAATACGAGCTTTAGTGATTGTGTCTGCACTGTACTCCCAATTAAGGGATACTCTCTTGTGCTTAAGTCCATTTCTGTTCAGGAAAGCATTTAAGCATTTCTTAAAGCATATTCTTAAGTGCTCTCTTCAAAGGGAATACTCTTCTGACGTGGGACATATGTCTGCATTCACTATTCAGTTTGGCTGAAATTTCCCAGCCTGGTGCACACAGGATTCATTGCAAAACTTGGAAGAGGAGACATTGGTGGCAAGTGACACTGCGGTTGCTTTAAAGTCACGGAGCCTTTGTAAGGAGCCATCCCCAAGTGGGAGAGTGCTCCATCCCAGTTGCTCATTTTTTTGAGGCAGCATTTTGAGACACACGGGGGAAAGGGCAGGCTTCAGAGCAACAGGAACTAGCTGGATTGCAGTGGCCAGATTTAGAGTACGTCTTTGTACTGAAGTAATACATAATCCATAGGTTTAACGTGGCTCTCACAAGCCCCAAGGGAGCACTAGCAGTTTTTAAGGGAGAGAAGAGTTGCGAAAAATTTTTTAATTCCCTTTCAAGCAAAGACTGCTGACAAAGACTTTTGTTCTCCATCACATCTAAGTGCTCTGGGGAGAGAAGTCTTCCCCGTAGTGCTCCATTTCAACTGCCCCGAGATTGTCTCCTCCCTTTAGATGTACCAGAGAGGACTCACTGGATGTCGACTCCCTTGTGAGGAAACAGTGATTGAAAAGAAAATGTGGTGTTAACTTTGACTACCAAGATACTTATTCATTAACATAATTTTGGGGGCATAAGTTAAATGTAAGTATAAAAAAGCAAAGGAAATGCGAGTTAAAGTTAATGGTCTCCCCTTGCTTTAGTCCATCTTTCTAAGATAACACAGAACACCTTCTGATCTGGCTGCTTAAATAGTAGGGCTGTGTTTAAATAGTGCAGTTTTGTTCTGCTGCAGAGAGGAAAAAGGTGATGCCTCTACGGAGATCATGTATCGTCGCTTTCTCAGTAACCAGACCTGTCCACTATTGTGAAATAGTCAATGTGCTGCTTCTCCCCCATATTCCAAACTGTCTTTTTGAAGTCAGAACTTGCTACCTCAATTTAGCTAATTTGCTGAGAGAAAAAAAAGAACAAACACAAAATATGGAAACAGGGATTTGTGAGAATAAAACCAGGTAATCTTTAACTATGTAGCCAGTGAAGGTCAAGTATTATTCCCTCAGTTGGTGTTGACCCTCAGTAGTTGAGGAGGGTGATGGACTCCAGTAGTGACTCCAACTTAACCCGACCAGCTACCCAGGTAAACAAGGACCTCTGTCCTCTTCCACTAAGTCCAACTGCAAAATAGCAACCCGAGCTTGCTGTAGCATTGTAAAAATACACTTTTTCGTCAGGAAAGGTATAACTTTGGCAGCAGATACTCTGAATGGGGAGAAAATGGGAGCAGGAAAATAATCCCTTTCCTTTGCCGAAGTGTTCCTCTGCTTCTCAGCAAAGTGGACAGTTGCGTCCAGCTTCCTGGTTCAAATCTGGCCCAGGCAGTAGAAACCAAAAAGAAGTTATCACTGAATGGCTGGCAAGGCTTTCTGTGTCACCAGCCAGCTGTTTCAGGCCACTATCTAGTTCACACAATAAAAACGTCTTTGTATTTGTCTCTGAGTGACTTTGCCTTGGAATACAAGCTGATCATCTGTGGTCTGCTTTGGCATGAAAGATATGCCAGCCGTTCACAGCTGGAAATTGTTCCTCCCTCACCTTTTTGAATATTTCCGTGGTGCCAAATGCGGAATATGAGGAAATCAATAGTAACTCTATTTCTGTTGTATCAGAGGATTGAGAGGAGATTTTAGTCTTCCCTGTTATCAATCAATTCATTCATGAGCCGTATAGGGGAGGCAACAAAGCAGGTATTGGGGTAGATATCATTAATTCTAAAAAATGGAGATGAAATAGAATAAAGTGATACTTGATGTCAGAGTGCAGTCACCAGAACTTTATCTTTCTTTTTCTTTTTCCTTTGGCTCAAGTTGCCTGGGTGATTTTGAGGTACCTATTGCTCACCAGATAACATCTTCCTGTCTGCCCAATGCCTCGTATTCATTTACACCAAGGTATAAATAAACAGCCCAAATAACCTAAGGCTGAGAAATGACACCGGAGAAAAATGAAAAAGGTTTCCATTTTAACTTCATTCGAGTACAGCTCATCAACAGACAAAGGTTCATTGCTGATGTAAAGGTACAGTCTTAGTGGACCCAGTGCTCGCTCACACAAGCCATGAATCTGGCCAATAGTCTTTTACCGATGATAAAACAGGGAGACAGGTAAAATGAAGAACATCCGTCTGCTGAGAAATTTCATTTTTTTAAAATTAGATATATTTTAGTTACAAAAGACTGCAAAAGTGTTCAAAATAATAAAACTTTAGGATTTCTGTGCTCCTTATCTCAAGAATAGCCACAATGATTTAAAATGAATACGATTAAAAGGAAATTTATATATTGCACCTTGACTTTGGTTTCAGACCTGAATGGATTTTAAGTGCCAAGCAACAAGCCCTTTAAAATGGGATTAACAATGGAAATTCTGGCTTTTTTAAGCTACCATGGCTCTATTACAACATCCAGGCTTCCTCACAGCCCTTGGTCCACCATCAAGGACTCCCAGTGACAGACACCAAGACTAAAGTTAGGGCAGTGACCCGAGTTATTTTGGAAGTTACACCTCAACATACAAGATTTCATGCAGTAGCTCTGATGACAAAAAACGAATTTACCACATGGAATCTCATAACATATTGTGCGGTAACTCAGAAAATAACTTGGGTTTCCATTGCACATGTGTATATATACTACGCATTAACAGCATTTATAGACACTGATCTATTAAGTCATTTTCCTACACTACCTTCAGACCTTCTGTATGAAGCAGAAAAACCATCATTAAAGCTATGGTTTGCCAGACAATTACTTTGTCAAATCTCAAGAAATTGCATAATAAATTGTATACATGCATCAAACATGAACAGCAGAGGGGTATAACAAGCTGTGTATTTCCAGTCCACTTGTTCTTTCATCTAAACAGTAGCTTTTGTTTTGAAGAGTAATCCTATATTCTTTTCAAGGCATAAAATGTGCATATACATTTATCTATCAAACTAAGTAGAAATAATTGAAACACTTAATATGCACAGTAATAAAGAAATGCATGAACAACTTCATTATTAATGTCTATTGATTATTTATGTTTTCAAATAGGCAAATGTAGCTCCTAATATTTTATCATGTTAGTCTATATGTGCATTTTGGCTTTACCTGTTTATTGGCAAATTTACTATCCACATTATGGGTGTTTTTATTGCTGTACACTCATTTGCTATGCGCATAACCGAGGTCAGTTTACGAACTGACTAGTGTTTACTCAATTTGATTACTATGTAACATTGCTGAGACTATTCCCCCTTTGGAAAATTAACTGTACAAGGAAGCCCAGTAAATCTTTACTTAAAAATTCCAAACTTTAGATTGATTTCAGCAGTGGGTCTGTATTGATCTAAAAAGCTTTGCGTTCCTAACTAAAAACTAATCTTTATTTCACCCTTTAGTGACTGCAGCCATAAATATGTTCACTCGTACTGGAGTTTAGTGGATTAATGGTTATTGGAGATTGTGGCTTCCAACTGAGGTTGGTAAACCTTAACCTTTGGAGGACAACATGAAGGCATTTACCCCTTGTCATCTGTAATAGCTGGGTCCCTTTCTGACAGTTACCCGAGTGTTAAAGAGGAGGCAGAGCAGGGGATAGGAAATAAAGTACCAGTGGCTCACTTTAGCTATTAATCACTTATTAGAGTCACCACTGTACCTGGACCTGACTCTTTTTCTGATGCAAAGGCATTAAAATGAAGCAATTTGTCTTGTTTGTGATACTAGAACTCCAAAATTTCCAAGCACTAGAATTGGTTGCGCCTCAAAATTAAGAGACAAAAGTATTGTGTCTCCTGTTCTCTTATTTCACTCTGTTTGTGGGAGATGCTTTATGTGACTCAGGACAGATCTTTCTTACTGTCTCTGACAGAGGATTTTTGAAGGCAGCTGGCAGGAAACATTACCTTACATTCCACTGCAATGACTTATTAGTTATTACCCAAAACATAATTATATCAATTGTTATAAAACCCGTAATTGCACTAATGTCTTAAAGTAGGGTTTATTCCGGAATGTCATGTTCTGAAATAGATGTCAATTAGCACTTAACTTATGAACAAGCCATCCCTACAAAACTTTAATTCACTCAAGTCAGCTTAAGTTACTCAAGAAAGTAATGTGAGGGTAGAAATTATTCCCACATGTAAGGACTGAAAGATCTGCCCTAACTTTTCATTAAAGAGAATAATGATTATTGAGAACATAAAAAAATTATTTCATTAGCAATACAGAGAAGGTTTCACTGGAACACGAAATATACAAAACGGTAGATGTCAAGTGATTATATTAACAGGCACAATTCAATATCCATTGTTCCAGAAAATATACTGAGCTTAAAGGAGAGATTTCTTCTGCGAGAAATATTGACTCGAGCCTGCCTAAATTCAAGGGAGAGATTTATTTTTCATAAGCAGGTACCATCTTGTGACAGTCACTTCTGTAATTATTCCCCTTTGAGAGCATAAGGGATACTCAGTCAAAAAGGGTAGCGGCACAGGGCACCTGGTTTTTGGAAACTGATCTTATTTTAAAACCGTTCTTTCTATTTCTAATAATTCTTCTATTTTTGCAAATCAAGTTCCCAGGAAGGGAGATTGCTTTTGTAGTAACATAGAATTGCAGTCGCTGGCAGCTGTTGCAAATGATTCTAGGCAATTTACACCCCTTGAGACATTTCTCCAACATCAAGGTAATCAGGGCCAGTGGGATATAATCTGGGAACAATTCTAACAACAGGTTTCCCATCCTGGACCAAAAAACACAGTCCCAGGGGACATGCAGATCTCTCTCTGTGCCTTGACATTCACTCCTAACACTTAGCTGCAAATTTTGCATCTGTTTTGTTATTAAACTAAGAGCATTGATTCAAACATTTAAACAAAGGTAACAAGACTGTAGAAATACTGAACATCTGCTAGGCAGAACGTTGCCCTTATTGTGCCATTTCATTTGTCTTACCTTTTCCTTGTTCCTTCAGTTCTCTCTGATTCACCTCCGAGTTTCAGACTGTGAGAGATTTCACCCAAGAAGGTCAAAAAAGCACAGCAGCACACGGGGTGGGACCCCATTATTTGCTATCCTTATTGAAGATGGAAACAGGATTTGCAGGGGCCTTCTACAAGCTTTGGCTAACAGTAACAACCGTTGGGACTTTGTAAGGATAATCTCAGTTTTAATAACAAAGCAAGGGCTTTCTTAAATATGTTGGTTTCTAGAAACCTTTGATGATCTGGACTGAACTTTGTTTCCCCTTCCTTGGCAAAAAATGCCTTAAAGATGTGACCTAAGTGGAGAGTAGAAAGAATAGAGATGACTACTGCTGCAGGAGGCTGAGGGGTCAAAAATCTGCCTTTATCTCCCCACCAAGCATACATGGAGAATACACACAAAATGGTGGCAGTTAAAGAGTATCCTAAAAACATAAGCTCATTAGCAGTCCCTAAAAACTTTGCACCATATAAATAAAGTCACAGTAATTGCAGATATCTTCTGACTGCACTTGGGGTGGAAACAAGAAGGAAAATTTCCAGCTCATGGCCAAATGCTAAGGCTGATCTCTCTAGTTTACATTTCAAGTCCTTTCTGAATGCATATGTATTTGATGCAACACAGACAGCAGCAGCAAGAAGAATGAAATTGGTCTTTTTGGCCCAGCATGAAGCAAGAAAAGCAGCATAAGACAGAAGAGCTATTGCCTTTCCCTTCAGCACTAGCTGTATAGATGTTTCTGGCGTTTGGGAGGTAGATCGCTTCATCCTTCCACGTGGGACTGTCAACCTGAGGAACAGAAGGAAAAATGAGTTTGCCTCTGACTACCTACGTCTTCCTATGGCAGGGCAGAGACAGCGGTTGTCTGAGCCTCCACTGTAGGGTGCACGTTGGTGGGAGAACTAAGCACCACAGGGAGCAGCGGTGACAAGAGACCACCAAGCTTATTTCTACTGAATCGGTTTTGCAAAAGAGTTGCTGGGTAAGGACACCAGCTCTAAATGCTACTAGGTTATTGGGATGAGCAAATGTGACGGATCAGTGGGATAACAGCTCAAAACAGGGGAGATAAGAGTATGAATCCAATGCTTTCTGTCTGGGAAAGGAGTATGTGGAGTTGGCATATTTTTTTATGTGGCGAACATGCCTACAGAATATCACAGCCATCACCAAGTAAGGGGGGAAATATTTGTGGGAACCTTTGTTAAACTTGTGGGAGCTCATCACTCATGGTCACCTAGCTGAGATGAAAATACAGCCACCTAGAGTAAGACTGCTGTTCTTCTCAGAGAACGCCAAGCTGCTTAGAATATTATAGAAAAAATACAAAGAAATTAAAAATGACCACATCATTTCACACAGCAGTAAATATGTCATAAGGGTTTTTTATCACATGGACTTGATGCACGTTGGGCAGTAAGAAAATAGATTTGATCAAGAAGAATAGCTGCTCTACAGCTAATATGATCTACTGAGTCACAAATCCTCTTTTTCCTAATGCTTAAATACGGATTTACATGATGGACCATAACAACTCCAAATGCACCATTTATGTTTATCATGTAAATAATGATGAGTTTTCAAATTAGAATGCAGATCAAAATAGCACGCTAGTTATTCAAATGGCTTCTTGGTTCAGAAACTCACTTTTGAATAGTTCAAAAGTATGAACTATTTAGACTGTGACCGTACGTTACTGAGACCCAGGTGAGTAATGTGCACACGAGAGTGGTCCTGCTGAACTCGGTAGGTTTACTCAGCTTTATAAGGTTACTTATGGCTGTATGTACCTGCCGGAGAGATGTCAGAGGCAGCAAGGACACTTTATTTTTTCTTGTTGACTTCGAAAGGTTTCTGTGAGCTGGTCACTAAGATCCTATTAGCATTCACTATTTCCTGCTAGGGGAATAATTTCTGTGTCCAAAGCATGTGCAATGCGCTCACTGGTTTGCTAGTTTTTCTACCCTTTTCTTCTTCCTCAATGCAGTACTTTAAAAAATGCAAGAAACCTTGCCAGGATCCTCTTTAAGTGCACGCACCTTCAGAACTGCTGTGCTCCCCCCTCTCAGCCTGCCTTCACGTGCCTCAGCTGCTCACTAGCCCTCCAGCTTGTGTGCGTATGAACAAATGTGGGGATCTGTGGGAGTCAGGATAGGTCCTGTGTTTGGCATTTGAATCTTTAATAGTTGAGCAATAAATTGTTCTCCGAGTTGTCCAGTGTTGCTGCAAAACAGACACATTTTCACCTTTGATACTAGGATCTCAGCCAGGGGTGGCTCCTGTAGTTCTCCAAGGCTAAAAACCAGTCTTGTGCAAAAGGCCAGTACAAAGGTCTTACAAGTCAAGTTATTCAAGTCCTCCCTCAGCCCCGAGAATTAGTCCTGATTGCTGTAGTTTGCGGCTGACAACAGGCTTTGGGCTGCCTCTCAGTAGAAAGGTGGGGTCTAAAAATAACCAAGACCCAAGTGTTCAGGGGATACTAGAAAGCCCAAAGGTTATTTGGCATTATCTTTTCCCGTTCTGTACCCATTTCCCCCTAAACAGACAGAGTCCATCCCCTTCTACTTCCTCTGAGTTAATTATAACTTGCACTGAGTAGTGTCATGGAGAGAGACATAAAAAGCAGCAACACTAATAGTACTCAAGGGGAATTTAGCAGCTCTACAGCAGAACAAAAATCTCCCAGCAAAGAGTTGTGGCAATAAATGAGCCAGTTTGATACCAGTCAAAGTCCACATGCAGATAGATTTATTTGCTCTATATTGGCCATGCTTTTCCAGCTTCATGAGATATGGATATTTCTGTAGGAAGGATTCCACGTTTAGATTGAGAGGTAGCATGTCCCTGTAACATAAAGCATTCACTGGCCACTGCACGCGTACAGGGACACTGGAGTTCAAATGAGCTTCTGCAAATCCCCAAGAGGGGAAGAAAAAAAAGACAGAAACTTGGGCGCTGCTTGAAAAGAAATATTTGGACTTACAGCAGAGTTGGGAGGGAGGAGGGAAACTCACTGTGTCTGTTCCTGTTTGAGACAAGTCAGAGACAGCCAAAGGCAACCAGTGTATGAATGGTGTGATGTGAGGGTTTCCCCAGCCTGGATGCTCCTGAGCTGTGCAGGTGATCCGGGATCATGGGCAGAGCGCAGCATGGACATGATGGAGGGAACACTGCAAAACATGTTTGTGGTGCCAATATTTAGCGGCTTGCTCTTGCTTAATTTATTTATGCTGATTTAGTTGTCAGGCAAATTTTCAGGGTCAGTAGTGCCTTACTCAAATCAGCAGCCAGAGGGGACAATATGAAGCTACTCACAGCTGGAATCCCAACCAGGCCTTCTACATCCTTCCTTCCTCTTGTTTACTACTTCTACCTGAAATTCAGCTGCAGTCCTTGCTTCCTTCTCCTTCTCCCTCTCTGGTGACCTCTTTCTGTGTCTCTTCTCACCTGGTGGTTATCAACCTTCTCCTAAATGGTCTAAGCATCCTTTTGCTCTTCTGGTAGATTCCGTCTTGTAGAAGAAAAATGGGACATTTTTCAGCAAGATGCCCTACAGCGTAGCAGAGCTGTAGCAAGAACACACTCGGGTAATTTAACTACATTTCACTTCAGAATTTTCCTTTGTGATGGCTAAAATCCTATTTGTAAAGTATGCTGACCATGCTCCTTGGTAAAATGTGAGCACAATGAAGCCAGTGCTGTGGACACCATCCCAGTCAGAATCTGTGTCTTTGAGATACCTATTTCCTATGGAATGTCTTCACATAGCGAAGGGTTTGTACTCATGCTGTGAACTCATGCCCATAGCCTGGATCAGACACAACTGGTAATAGGGAAAAAAATGGTATTAAATCTGCACTTCCTGGTTATCCCCTAACATCAAAACAGGCTTTAGTATTTAATTCTTGAAGGCTGGAGAAGGTAAGAATGATCTCTAAGGCATGGAATCGGTAGCCTCCCTTTGTTTTTCAGGATGTCTGTTTTTAAGACATACCGCTCATGCAGCGTAGTTGGTAGGGGAGCGTGGGCTGTCTAAAGAAGCTGTAAACCATTCCCTCTGACTAAAGCAAAGGCAGCAGAAAGCTTTGCAAGCCATGGATCTGTGGGGAGTCTGACTTAATTTGTATGTGTTTTCCTTCTTTGCAAAAAGATACAGATTTTTTCTTGGTATTTAGAGGGCCAATTTCTACAGCAGTGAAGAGATCCAAATGGTTGCTCCAAGTTTTCCAGACACTCCATAGACTTTTCTGTAGATGGAAAAGATGGATTTATACAAGAAAGTGCTGAAAACTCTGGTGGTAAGGAGAAAACATAGGGAGAAAAAATGTCCTAAATGCTGATTAAAGACAGCGATGCACAAAAATTTACCATGACTTCCCATCCCTGTCTTCAAGTCAAGGGCTTGTTGGCTACCACTTCGTCTTCTTCAAAGGTTTATGGAAAATAAAGAGAGTTCCTGTGAAATTGCATTGAACAAGCACCAGATACAGAGCTCCCTTCCCCCATCACCTTTCTGCACCATTGCAAAGACTTACTTAATGATTTACATTGTTCAAAGAGTCACTCAAGCAGGCAAAGTGGAATTCCACCTGATTGGTAACATAGGGTACTTCCTATGTGAGCTGGCGTGAGAGCTGTTTGTCAGCTCTCCTAACACATGAAGAGCTATATGGGAACTGCTGAGGTGGCTATAGATTTTAAGGGCAATAATCTGCTTTCTTTGTGATGACGTGAAAAAAACCACCATAGAGAATGCCATTAAAAGAGGGGGCAATGTGAACGTAAGCACACCAACGCATTATCCAGCCTCAATGGCACACGGTACATTGTCTCCATTATCAGACAAAAAAACCTCACAAGAGACAGAGATCAAAGGGTTAGCTTTTCAGTGATCTTGTCATGCGGCTTCTTAAATGATAATGTAAAGGTTTTAAAAAACATTTACCGTAATTTCTGCTAAGTGTCACAGCCTAGTGAACCATTAAAAGTGAAGCAGCTCACTGAACCGCGCGGAAGTGAACAGATGGAATTCCACCCTCCCTCTGCTCCAGAGCCTCCTCGAACAATGCAAAGTCTTCTTTCAAATCTCCTCCTCTGAGCTCATTACCCAGGGCAAATATGTGGCAGGTTCTACCACCACAAAGGCTGGGGCTTGCTCTTGTCTGTGGCCAGGCTGTGCGGTAGGATTTTTAAAAAATAAAATAAAAATTTACACTGGTTTCTACACTTGTGCAATCCCTTCTTTGTTCCTCACTTTATATGGATGCTTGGAGAAAAGGAGGACACTCTGATTTGAGCTTCCCAGGGTTTTATGGATCATTGTCAGTCTTGTTTTCTCCAGACTTCACTTTAAAAACAAGTAGTCATTTTCTTTGGGAACAGCTGTTTGTGCCTCCATAGTTCTGAATTTTCTAGAGAGAAAGATGTAGCCCCAGCACCATTGCTGCTGTTGCGCTTATTCCTCTTCCTCTAACATCCTTCTCTCTGCTTCCCTGCCTAGGCGACAAGTAATTCTGCACAGGTGTGCATGATCTTGCACTCTCCCCACTGATTTTTTAGAGCGCTTTATGAGCTCATGGAAATTTGGATCATTATCACAGGGCTGAAGTTTCCACCGTGTTTTGTGGGTTTTGTGAGCACAGTGTGAACCATCTCCTCAGGCCAGCTTACAGTAGAGGCTAGTAGGGGTCCTGCAAGCTCCAATGGGGCATGGGAATCAATGGTGCAGCAGCCGCAGGAAGAGGAGGCCGCGGGGGAAGATCACAGAATCACAGAATCACCTAGGTTGGAAGGGACCTTTAAGATCATTGAGTCCAATCATCAACCTAACACTGCCAAAAATACCACTAAACCATGTCCCTCAGCACCATGTCTACCCATCTTTTAAATACCTCCAGGGATGGCAATTCCATCACTTTCGTGGACAACCTGTCCCCACGTATGATAACCCTTTCTGTGAAGAAGTTTTCCCTAATATCCAATCTAAACCTCCCCTGACACAACTTGAGGCTGTTTCCTCTTGTCCTATAATTTATTACTTGGGAGAAGAGATTGACCCCCACCTCACTACCACCTCCCTTCAGGTAGTTGTAGAGAGCGATAAGGTCTCTGCTCAGGCTCCTTTTCTCCAGGCTAAACAACTCCAGTTCCAGGCTAAACAACCTCAGATGAGGTATGCTCTATGTTTGGTAGGTGCCAAAGTATTTGAGGAGAAAGGATTCATGCAATAAACTCCAGTTCCACTCAGGACCATCCTCTCCCTCCATGGAGTCTCACTGATGGGTGAAGGGTGACATGCAAAGGATGGATCTTGCTCAAATTTGGACACCTTTAACACCCCAAGCCAAAACTGCAAGGTCCCCATCTACAATATGGGTCATCTGGTAAGCTTAATGGGCTGAGTTCATTTCTGAAACATTTAACTGAACAAAATATACTGCTTTTTATCTTTATTTTTGAAAATAAAATCACAATTTCTGCCAGTCTGTGGGTTAAGTGCCTGACTCCTCTCTGTTCTATACCATGTTTACTTCTGTGTAAAACTGTCAAATATAATATTGTTCCTAATTCCCACTGAACCACAGCAATAAGGTCCAGAAACCATCCATGATTCTCCTTGGTCCTTTTCTAGACTGTAGATTCTGAGGCTGTTTGTGAATCATCAGTACAGCATAGGTAAATTCCCCATTTTGTCCTCAGCTTAAGCACACTGGAAAATAGGAATTGGCTTGGAGCTTGGGTGCTAGACATGAGGCCTGCTTTGAAATCTGGGTTATAAAAATCACCTTGTCACCTTGAGCTCTCCACTTTGCGAGGTTCAACTGAAATAAGTAATTCCATCCTTTCTGAATACTGGAGAAGTTTGGAGTTCAACTTCATGGTGTGCCTGGCTGGCGATGTGAGCTGAGAAATACAGGGCTGTGGGGAAGGAAGAATGGAGGATCTGGCACCTCCTTCTCCGGGAGAAGCAGCAATCCCCGTCACGGGCTCCGTACAGCAGCAGGAGACTCTGCCAGCTGAACAACACATCCCTACGGGGGCACGAAGTGCTGCTCAGCCAGGCATGGCCAGCCCCGTCCCTGCCTGGCCGGGCTCTCTGCTGACTGCAGCACGCCCTCACCAAGGACATCCTGTTTCTCCCCAGGAAGAGGCAAAGTACCTCCCTCAGCACATTCCCCTTACCCACCACACAGATTCTTGTTTTCACAAGCTTCTTCCGTCTGTCCACCTCTCTGCTGAGACTCTTACTAGGCAACGTCTTTGGATTCTCTCCCAGGGTCAGGTTTATCCAGGTGACTAGCTTCCACTGCTAGTTGAGCGGAATGAGAAGAGTCTCCTCTCTGCTGCGACAAACTGTGGCATTAGGGAGAAGATACAGAGACTCTGCTCAGAAATGGCAGCTGAAAACATAGGTAAACTGGGAAGGACTGAGCTAGCTTGCTGGGAGAAGCTGCTGACCCCTCAGCTGGAAACTGTGGCCATCCAAGGAGAGGCACAGTACCCAACTGCGTCTGTGCAAGGCTGTTCTTTGTGAAATGAAATGCATGCTCTTGAACCACCTCTCTGATCATTTGACCATGCCCTTGGAGCAATTTGCATGGATCAGGATGTACTTCTTCCTCTTGAATCTTCCAGGTTGTCACAGCAAGAGAGAATAACCACCATGTTGCCAGGGTTGACCCTGCACCAGTTCTTATGCAGCCACTTCTAAGTGGTCTTCATCACCTCGAGAGTGGGACCAGACCTTCTGCACGGGACTTGTGATCCTGGTTTCCAGCAGCTGTCAGCTTCCTTAAGGACACAGTCCCTGAATAGCCTTAACTTGTATCCTCACTCTGCCGCAGCCACAGGAACTGTGCTCTGAATGAAAGCCTGAGCACTAGTCCTTTTATTTGTGGAAATAGATACGAACGAGTGATCCATGTTTCATTATCATCTTTCTTTTTTCCTCTTCTTCTTCTTTTTTACCATTTACATTGCATGCATACACTTGAGCAACTTGGCTTCAGTCTTGATTGAAATATTTAATGGATATTATTCATTGTTGGTATTCTCTCAATGTTGTTCTCATTCATTTTAAAACTGCCAAACCTTCCCATTTTTCAAGGATGCCTGGCCTTTTAAATAAGAAAGCATTTTGATACCTTTATTACATTTTTGAGGCCACATTAGCTTGTTTTTGCTATCATTTTGACTTTGTTTCTAATAAACTGAATAGAAATAGCAGTCTCTCCATTTCTTAAATACTGCATGCTTTTCCATTATTGTCCACAAACAGTTGATTCCAATCAACTTTCTTCAACTCATTCCATCCTCAGAATTATTGTACTTTTATAACCATTCACAAATATTTTCAGAAGTGTTTCCAATTTGATGATATTATAACCTAGCCCTAAGGGTTTATTATCTTCTATATTATTCATTTCACCTAGTTTCATTTCCTTGGACTAAGTCCAAAATAGCCCCTGGTCTTGTTGATTGCGCCTCAAACCGAAAAAACAGTTTGGTACCGCACTCAGGAACATGCATCCATCCTTAATGACTCCACTACTGCTATGCCCATCAATGTCAGTATAATTGAAATTCCACTATAGTCACTGCCTCTGCCTTTTTACAGCTAACCCCTTATCTATGTAAGCGTTTCCTGATCTACTACTTTGTTTTAACCACTTCCCAGGTGCATGCCAGTTTTCTTCTTGGATTGTTTCATACCTTTAAGAGGTCCTTATTCATGCTTCACATTTGTCAGTTATTTGACAAGCTGAATGGAGAAGAAATAGCATTATAAGGAGCACGTTACCTATTTTTGGATTTCCCCTCAATGCAGGAGTTGGGCATGTCTTAGAGCATTTGCCAACTATGCCAAGAATGGTTACTCAGGTGCAAAAGAAAGTGGAGGAAGTAAATACAGGGAAAACACTCCCCCTCCACATTCAAGTCATATATAGCCTTTTCTACATGCAGTTTTTCTTGGGAAATTCTGGCGGTAAAATAAAGCAGAACATTTAGGATGCTTCAAATAATACAACCCTCCTCCTGGTGAGCAAACCATGAGGGGGCTTCCTGACCCTAGCAATGTTGCAGTGCCAGCAGAGAGAAACTACTCTTCCGTTGCTTAGGCATACACTCAGCCTTTGAGAGCCTAATTTGGCTTTTTATGTAAGCAGATCTTCCTTAAACAGAATTTTGAGTTAGCAATGAGCCCTTTACACAGTAATTCTGGGGAAGGTAGAGCCTTTCGCCTCGTTTATTAAAAAAAGTAAGCTTGATTCTTGCAAGGCATGCTGAGATCTTGGATTACTGAGATGGGTGGGTAGAATAGTTTACTTCCAAAACTGCATAATCTCACTGATGGTGTGGCCAAGCCGCGTGAGATTTTAAAGGGTACCTGGTGCTGCTGAGATGCACTGAAATGAAACCTTCACAGGCCTGAGGTCCCCTGACTGCTGACCTTATCAGTGGGGGCACCTAGGGGGCCGACAGTTGCTTAAAAAAGCCAGGACTCACTGGTGAGGATATGTGTAAGATGAATACCAAATGAGGTTTAATGGCTTGAGAAACCTCATGGTGTGTTGCTGCCTGTGAGGAGAAAGGCTCTGACGTAGCGCTAAGATGCCCAGCCGGTTGCCATCCTAACACATCCGGCCCGCAGCCACGGGAAGACCACATGAGCTCTTCCGAATGGGGATCCTGCTTCCCCACAGGGCCGAGTCCACCAAGCCCTTCAAAATGGAGCCGCTCAGCAGCTCACAGGGCCAAGTGGACACAGCTGACAGCATTTCTTTTGTCTGGACACCCCTAGGTACACAGGGATGCTGCACCTGGCAGGGGTTTCCAGCGAGCAGCTTACGCTGGGGTGCTGCTCTCCCACTGTCTCAGCACCTCTGGAAGTTGTTTGCGAAAGGATTGCAGTGCCCGTTCGTTTTTCATATGCCTGCCAACTTAATATTGTACCTAACCTCGCGTTTGGGCATCGCCCATTCTGCGGTGCATGTCTAGTGTTTATTTCAGTGTCTGTCAGAGACCCAGGGTTAAAACTATTGGAGGTCCAGATGACATCTGGCTTCTCAGCTCCTCCAGAATATTGGCTGCAGTGTTTATCAGTGCATTATTCATCAAAACTGATGATGCAAAGTACAACATGCTGTCTGCAGCTCAGTGTAAGAGTGGAAAGAAGTTGGCAGAAATGCCTAGTGTTCTGTGAGCAGCATGTAATCAATAGTCTGGGTGCTTGTTCACTTTATGTTGATGACTATTCCCTCTGGTACGTCTTTGTATATTTTTGGGTTCTCTGTTTTACCAGCTGTGCGATTTTTCTCTCTCTTTTCTTGATACCAGCCTTGATAGAACAGAAGGGGCAACCTTTTGTGCAGTAGGTGTCAAATCAAATAAACTATTTGCACAAAGCCTGGAAATGAGAGTCAGAGAAAAAAGATTTAGTTGAGAATTTCCATGACAGCCTGATAGTTCCTCCTTTTTCCTTTTTTTTTTTTTTTCTTAAGGGAAAGAAAAGAGATGAAATGTAGTAGAGGTAAAAGCTGCTTTAACTGTCATTAAGATTTCAAACTGAATTCTGCTCTCCAGGTAAGGTACATCTAGCAAGACTCCAGAGATGTCAGTGGAGTTACTCCTACTTACACTAGTCTAACAGAGCAGAATGTGAATGCTTATCTTTAATGCAAGAACTTGCAAAACAATAATCAGATTCTCAGCTGGGGTAAGTTGGCAAATTTCCATTAAAGTCAATGGACCTAAGCTGATTTACACCAGCTGACGATCTGCCCCGGTATCTGCCACACTATACACACATGCAAGTCACTGCTTATTTATTTTCAGTGTTAGACCTGCATGTGAATTTGATGCTACAACAACTGAAGAACAGTGGTAGGTGACTCTTATTGAAAAGGTATATTGAAGATAAGAACGGCATTATTTTTCTTACAGATCTCCCTTTAGCATGTGTGTATCGATCTGCAGAGTCTTACTATTCCTGTCCAATGCAAAAATTATAAAGAAGAATGGAACTAAAAAAGGCTGTTTCATTTGCAACCCAAAGCAAAATAGTGATCTTCAAAATTCTGAAATGGGGATTCAGAACTAATTCTCCTAAGCAAAACAGAAAGGAAGCAAAGCAAAACGAATCTTGCCACCTCGTTTAATGGCTTGTCTTAGAAGGACCGTGTGATTTTTGTTTTCTAAAGGGGTTCACAAATATATTAGCCAGACCTATGTGGGTCAGCATGCAACATGGCAGAGGGGGGCTGCTGTTCACCAGTTATCTGCCATTCTCCCAAAACCATGGAAGGCCAAACTATGCATGGAATGGATATGACTGCTGCTAGCTCTGAATGGTAGGTCAGTCGCACAGAGCCATTTAGTCAATATGCTGTATTTTTGATATTTGAACAAGACTACTGATAAACAGTAAGTGTTGGTATGTCTGTGCAGGTAAGAGGCTCTCCGGTTAGAAAACATGGGAATGTAAATCAACTGCTTATTTGCTCCTTCAACAGAAATCTTCTGTTGTGCTTTCAAGACTGAGAAATGTGCTGTAGGGTGTCTAAGAAAAAAAATAAATTAAAAGGATGGTGAGTGACTTGAGGATGTTTGCCCTGGCAGTGTTACTGGACTTGAAGTGACATTCATGGAGCTGCATAGACTCAATAGGTACTGTCTACAGCTCTTCTGTCACAGGATGTGCTCTTCCTGCCTGAGACAGAGAAGTGAAGTAGTAGCTTCAGTCCTATTGCCATAGCTAAGGAACTTTCCAAGGCTCACTACAGGGCCTTGAGGGCTCACATGCAGATGTGAGGAATATCAGAGGGTCTGTCTTGTACCTACTCTATCTTGGGCACTTGAAGACATTTTTCAGTAGCTGCAGAATCCCCAGTGTTGGGACCAGAGAAAGTGGTGGGATAAGAAACACTCCCCCACTGAGAAGGAAGGGAAGAAAAGAGATTTTGTACTTATAAAGGTTCTGAGCATTAGGTCAAAAGACAAGCTGTCCTTGAGGATGTGCAAGACTGAGGAAACGTGGGTTATGCTGGAGTTGGTATCTCTGCCTTGGCTCTATTCCACATGCTTTCTGCAATATGTGGAGTATGTCCTGGAAGCATAATCTTTCCTAGAGGAGAGTTCTGATTAGCTCGTCAGACTGACCTGCTCATCTTATTTGTCTCAGTTCAGTAGGCATGCTGCTAAGCTCAGGCTTTTTGGATCTCTCTGAGTCATGGGGTGCTCTGGCACAGCAGATCTTCTAGGCTGGGAGTTAAAGAAGTGACAATGCTAGAGGCAAGTGATTTTCGAGAACCACAGACAAGAAGAGGAAATAAAGAGTGAAAGTGGGTCACTACTGCTATACACTGGTGTTCAGATTTGATTTTGATCACAGCCTGTCGCCAAACTGTGCCACATTTAGCCTTATTCCTCAGGGAACTATGGTACCAGAAGATCTTGCTGTGGGCAAGAGGAAGGAAACAGTGTTATTGTGGTTACCCATGAAACATTCAGCAAGACAGAATTTTATTGCAGTGACTTTTTTTGCCTGGATGCAGGCTGCAAGATTTGGACTGGAACAGTAAAAGAATTTGCTTACAGTCATGTAACAGGTCAGGAGTTGGGTCAGGACCAAGAACATGTGATGTGGCGTACCATCCTGTAATCATTAAACCATTTGTCACCCCTTGCTCCTGTACTTTTCAGGTTTTCAAAGGCTGAGCACACCTTCAACAAAATCAGACGACGGGAAGCCCATCATGAACTTTGCAGCCTGTAACTAATGGTCTATGTTTGTACAGTCCCATGGCTGTCTCCTCTCCGCAGTGTTTCTGTCCTTCAGTGGACCCCTAGATCTGTGTGACGTGATACTCCTCTTCATACCCACTCCTCCTTGTTAGGACACACACGTGGTAGAGATATTAAGCATAGCGACTTCTGAAATATCCTCCTTTGCCGGCCAGTGGGCAACAGAGTCATGCAGGGATGCTTACATGTTCAAAATACTTCTTATTCCAAATAAAAATGAAAATTCCCAAACTGATGTGCCTGCTGGGGAGCAGGAATGTGTTTTTTCATTTCTAATAGAAGAGAAATTTTTGAAGAGTTCTGGTTTGGCAAAGTGTTTTGCAGATGTTTTGACCAATGGACTGGGGGAACATGGGGAAATGGGTAGCTTTGGGAGGCTGTGGATTCACATATCCAGAAAATAAAGCAGGAAGGCTAGTGAATGCCTCCGGGGCATATTTCATGGGAAGATGCCAAGTCATGGAAGTAATATATTCCTGTGGAAACCTGCTCTGGCAGAGTGTTCTGGTCAGGTTCATTTCAATATAAATTCTTCCAGGGCTCTTGGGGGACAAATAAGACTCCGCCATTGCCAGCTGACTGGAACATCATACTGCAGTGCTAGGTTGACTGGACAGCTCCACCAGCCCCCTGGGGACAGCCAGGATTCATTTTCATCCCCTTTTTGTGTGTGGCTTGCATAGCTCACCAGGGCAACATCTTACACCTGGCATCACTCTCCCATGCATCTCTCCATGGCTGGAGCTTCCTCAGCATCACAGTGCACCAAGGATTCCCAAGTCATCTCCCATCCAAGTGCAGACTGGACCCCCTGCTTTGCTGCTGAGCTTGGCTGAGTGGTAGGACAAATTGACACCATGCTGCAGCCTGCACCGTGGACCATTTGCACCTCCCAGCAGTTGCCTCAGCTGGCCTAGACCTTTCTGCTTCCCAAAAGGGTCTCTCTGCACCACACACAAGAAAACATTTTCTCTACTTCACAGATTTCCAAATTTTTCAGGTTATAAATATCAGGCTGGTGCTTTTTACTAGGGATAGGGGTACAGACTATCTCGCATACCTGCTCACACACATGCACACACGTATATGGGCACACAAATCCTCCAAGTCATTAATATCTTGGATGACTAGTAGGGTCATAGCTGCTGTTTTCTGAGCATTAGTGAAAGGTAGTCAGAAAAAGGATATTCCTTTCCATATTGTTCTGGTTTCAAATGAAATCTGAGATAAATTTAGAGTAAAGACTAGGGGAAAGAAAATGTTTAGCTTTCTGGGACTCCTACTGTCAACTTCCATCTCAGATCCCTCACCTGAGGTAGCTTTTACTGTAGCACATCATTTACGCAAAATCCCAGTGTTGGGATTTCCTAGTTTTCACTTGTCGTCACTTGCAGTTTGACTCCATTTCACGCTTTGCTCTATCCACAGCTGGCCACCGTCTCCCTGTTCACTTCTGCTACTTGCTAGGAAGTGCTGCTCCACCCGACATGTGTCCTGTAGGTGAGGGACCCCTTGTCCTCCCACCCAACCTCCTCGCAAAGCTGATTGCTATGCAGTGATAGAGAGGTGCGCAGTGCCTTCCCGGAGCGCACATCTCTTTCCTGTCACTTCTGAAGCTTCCCACCACACCAGGCCCAGGAGTGCCCACCTGCGGCTTGTGGTCTGGATGAGGCTTTCTGCCCAGCATCCCCAGGTGAGGACTCCAGGACTCTACCACCCCCTCTCTGCCCTCCCAGCCTCCCTGTCATAAACCCATCCATGCTTTCTCAGTTGTGTTTCACGACACCTGGTCCACCTCCAGACGGAGAAGGTCTGAAGAAAAAGAGAAG
This sequence comes from Chionis minor, assembly GCA_013398295.1. Taxonomy (NCBI): domain Eukaryota; kingdom Metazoa; phylum Chordata; class Aves; order Charadriiformes; family Chionidae; genus Chionis; species Chionis minor. The sequence goes on along the minus strand of VZSF01005236.1, from coordinate 221,694 downwards.
TGAAAGGTCATTTGGTTCTTTCTACACTTCATTGTATATGACATCAAGTTTTGAGCTCAAGTTCAGTGCAGCTCCTGCATAGTACAATCCAATTGCATCACGTGTGCTCTAAAATGAAAATGTACCTATTATTCTCACTGGACATAAATGTATCTTTTTAAACATTGCCACCATGAGACATTCGCTGGCCAAATACCCACTAGAATTTTAATTGTGAGAAAAAAGCTGGCAAAATTATCTGTCAATATGGTGGTGTCCACAATCTTGGGTCAAATCCTACAGTGCTATAGGTAAAGAGACTCCAATTAATTTCAAACTGGGAATGGGACTTAATTAATTGAACATATATGGAGCAAGGCCCTCAAATATGGCCTTTGGATATACTTTGCCTAATTAATTTCTAATTATCTAAAAGATTATGTAATTTAATCTTTTTTTTTAAGCTTCTCATAAAGCAACTAAAGTTCATTACGCTACTATTAGCATTAGTATGACACTATCGATAATAACGTGTGTATTTTGGAGCCTAAAGTCAACTCATGTAGCTTGGTTGTATATTAAAAAGACCCTTCGAGACATGAAGTCATAAATAGAATTTTGCTGCAGGACCAAATTTTTGAGTGAAGCAGTGATTTTGAGTGACTCAGGTTGGGAAAGTTCAGAGCACTGTTCAGTTAAAAAAAAAAAAAAAGAGGCTAATTTAAGACACTAAATAATCTAATTACTACTTACTTCATAAAATGTGAGTCTATTTCTCCTAAGAAGGGAACGCATAGATTCCACACTTACCTTTTTAGGAATTTTGCCCATGATTAAATAATCTTATAAGAATATTTCTTATGTAGGAGTGAAATTGCATAAGAACAATTCACTAAGCAAAAAACAAATAAACAAACAAAGCCCCAAAGCCATTTGAAAGGCTTCTGCTTTTAGTGGCATAGCCATGGAATGAATCAGCATTAAAAAAGGAAGAAACCTGAGCTCCTTAGCTTTTTTTTTTCCTTCTAAACCAATCAGTATGGATTATCTACTTTTTAAAAAAGCATCTGCACATCAATTACCCAAGCAGTTTAGAATGCCATAATCTCATTTTGTGACCAGGATGTGAAATCCAAATGTCATCCAATTCCATCAGTAAATGACATTATGGTGCCTTGTGCTAGATATTGTGCTATATCAAAAGCTCCCCAGCTTTTTTTTTGTTGTTTTTAAACAAAAAATCTGTAAGAGAAAATGGGTATAAAGATTTATTTTATAGATTCATCAGAGAGATAAGTGGGATTGGTTTTATCAGAGACTGGGGAAAGACAAAGGGATTTTTAATTCAGTTTGGAATATAAAGTCTGTGTTGGGCAGTAAGTGTTGCAGGTGTAATATTTCACGTTGCACATTTTTGGCCCGTGCACTCAGGTATTTTCACCTGCAGGTCTGTGGACACGGTTCTGTATGGGCAGAAATGGAGTCGGCTAAAGGCACAGTGGAAAATTTATCCCTAAAATATTGATTACTTTCCTAGTTGTTAAATCATTATTAAAGCAGGTTGAAAACTCGTTTGCAGTCTCTTCTAATACTGCTAGTGTCACAAATGACATCACTTTTTAACAAGATGGATGTTTCCAATGCTGGGCTCAGAAATGCCAAGTGGAATTAGCAACACAAAAAAAAAATGCATTTCACTGTTTATTCATGGTGACAAGTGCTTCTCGCACTGTACTTTCATGCTTCTGGCCTCCGTAATGTGGCTGCGGTTTCCTTTTAACCCGCAAGCGCAGGGCAGGACAACTCCAAGGAGGCAAAGCAGAAGAAAGCTTGGCAGGGCGCAGCCTAGTGAAGCATGCGGGGGCTGAATTCCACCCTCCCCATCGCTCCAGTCCAGCGAGCCACATACTTCTGAAAGCTCCCTATGCTGTGGCCACTGGAATTACAATAAAGATATTTGGAAAGTACTCTTGAGTTGTCTGAAGAAAGGGACTTCATGCAGAGAAGACGTCGGGCAGAAACCTTAAAGCTTTTAAAATACATTAGTGTGGGGCAGGTGTGCACATTCAGAAGCTTCTATTCTGCTGTTAAGGAAGAAACAACAAATACACACGATCTTTGCACAGGAGATGATGTGCAGAAATGGAATCAGATGGTCATATGTCCCTTCCAGACACTGGAATGGAATGGTGAGCTGTTATTCCTCGGCTGTGGTGTCCTACCACCCCAATAGCCACATTTCTGTCATGGGCAAAGTGATTTATTTGGAAAATACTTTAGAATCTTTTAAAATCCTTAATCCCTTTCTAAGGAAAGTTGTCATCACAATGCCTGTTTCACCTTTAGCATTATTCTTGTCTCTCATGACAATAAATAAGTTGACCATGACTCCAAAGAGGAGGATGTGCCATGCCAAGAGTCCCATGCCTGGCACTAGGCTTGTTTCGCTCTCCCTGCTGTACAGGTAACCAGAAAGAAGTGCAGTTAATAATTTGTTCTCTCTGTTGATGAGCTCAAGGGATATGTAATTCCAGTCGCTTGCCCTTGAGTAAACAAGTGGAGAGGGCTGGAGAGGGCCTTCTAAAGAACGAGTGAAAATAGAATACCGCACATACATAACATACTGTTATTTGGTGCAAAACATTATGAAATTCTGAAGAGTACTGTGGCGTGTGAAATACAAAAGACTCCTCAAAGAATTGTTATGCATTCAGGACTCCCGTGGTCCTTTGGTGCTGCCTGTTGGGTTGACTCTCCTTAGCCTTAAAAATGCCTTGCAACGTACTTGCAGCAGGAAAAGTGTTTGTAGGACATGGCAACCAGCTGTTAGTCAGACGTTTGTACCTCAGACTCCCGCGCTGCCCCTGAAATGCACAAGATTTTATAGGCCTACCTTGAAGTGATGTTTTCTTCTTCCTTTGACCCTTAGTTTTTATTGTCCTGGGAAGTAACTGCAGTTCTGTTTAGTGTTCTGCGGTTTGTCTAAGGTCTTGGGGAAAGAATCATAGGAAAAAAAGCAAAGAAAATATTAAATAATATGAAAATGAACAGAAGCCAAACGAATACAAGCAAAGTGCTTTTAAAAGGGACTTCTTCTCACAGCTGAGGACAAAGAGGTGAGAGATGATGCCTCGGAGCATGTATTGTTGCTCTTTATGTGTTGCAGTGGGAAATCAAATTTACAAGAACAGTAGGAAGGGTGGAAACAGTGAAACCCCAAGCAACATTAGTATATGCAGCTGAGCCACAGCACCCAAGAGACCAGAATCTGGGTCGCAGCCTTGTCTTACCTTACAACATGATGAAATGGCCTCCGAGGAGCACAACCAGTGACCAAAAAGCAAGGAGAAGTGGAGTTTGGATACCCAAAAACCTCAGGAACAGGACTGCAGTTTCTCTCTATCTACAGAGGGCATTTGAAACCTAAAGCAAAGTCCTAAAAGAGGAAAAGTGTGTCAGGAAGGGAACATCCAGACCCCTCCTGTCCCCAGCATAACACATTTTCACCTATTTTTTCTTGTGACATCATACAGCACAAAGAACGCCATCTGGGTTTGTTGGATATTTTTGATACGCAGCCAACGCAACTTAATGAACCCGTGAGAGTGGGTGACGTCCTGACTCTAATCCCGGTTGGAAAGCAGTGTTTGGGCAGCAGCCGGTGGGCACAGCGGGGCTCTGTGGCTGGCCCCTGAGCTCCTGCCCTGCCCGCCTGCGGTGGGCTGCAGCCCCTGCCGTGCCTGCCCCCTGCTCGCTGGAGGAGCCACTGCCGCTGCAGGGCAGAGGAAAAGCGTATGGGACATTTCAACAAGATCCTGTTGGCACTGGGTGGCCCTTACCTGTGCCTGTCCTACATCCCTGTACAGGAAATTTCTTTTTCCAATATACTCATTCTGCTTTTCTCACCCATTTTTTTGTCAGTCCTCCCATTGCTATTTTTCCTCACTGTTTTTTTGCTTTTCGGCGTGTCTTGCATCAGGTATGAAGCTTTATGCGTTATCATACTTGTCTGTGTGTAAAAGGTAGCTGCATTCTGCCAAAGCATGAGCTGAGATGCAGAAGCCGAATCTAAACTGCCTTTGATTGTTATGTTTAATTCAGCTTGCATTTCAGAATCAAGAGCCATAGGGCAGTTATGCCTGTACAGCATTTAAGGACTGAGTTCACACGGGGAGTATAATACTACGTAATTTTCAAAGAAGATAAATGTCTGCACCTACCTTAAACTTTCAGGGGAACTAGAATTGCTCAGCACATCTGGGAGAAGAAAGGTGTTGATGCTGTAATAAACTCTCTGAAAGAGCCGGGATAATAGCTCTGACTAAGTAAATTTTTTCCTCGTTAACACTTTTCTCCCTTACAAGTGCAAGGACACCGCAGATTCCTGGGCACACGTAGGGCTCCTCTTTGCCCCAAACAAAGCCTATATGAAAGCAACAAAGCCTATATGTAAGCAACAAAGCCTATGATCCTATATGTGTATTACCACGTGTGCTCAAAGCTGGCCTATTCCTACAATTCAGTTTTACTGCTATTTTAGTTAACGACAATAAAACATCAGGTTTGCACAAGGCTTTCTGCCTCCCAAAGTTTGCCTGTTTTGTGCAAGACATCCTCTGCTCCCGTTATCTCCTGACCTCAGGGTGACACAGTTCACAAACTGCTCCTGCTGCAGTGCGGGAGAGGCTCTGTGATTTTCCAGCACAGTTTCCAGCTGAAGCTATTGCCAGGGCTCCATCTCCATCTCCAGCAAGAGGTGTGAGACAACAGAGGAGTTTTTTGTCAGCGTGCCTAGGCTGCTGCCATCTCCTTGTGCTTTCCCATCTTACAAACCTGTGAGGCCCTTCCTCTTCTCTTCCCGGCCCACGTGGGGACAAGTTCCACTCTTTTACCCTCTCTGATGCTCTGAAAATCCACTTTTCCCTTGTGTTTTTGTGTGCTGTTACAGCTACAAAAAGTTCTCATCTGCATCATGACTCATTTTGCTTTTCCCCTCTCCTGCCTTCCTCTTTACCCTAACCTCATGTAGGACACCACTGTACCTGTCACCTGCTGCTTTCCCCCTGAGGAGACATCTTCAGCTTTCCTCACTTAGACACCTCCACTGGCTCTCTTACAACAGGTTCTTCAGGTCCCATTTTCTCCTAGGTCTTTCTGATGTGTTTCTTTGTGAGCAAAGTGTTAGTGCTTTTCTATCGCTTGTGTATTCCTCCCATCTTGCCGCCCACCGCTCACTCAACTCTGGCTACCCACTCCCTGCTCTTGCAGATCCTCTGCTTCTCTTGTGGACTTTTTCAGTCGTTGTAGTGATATAATATACACTGTAGACTTAATACTCAACAATGTCAGGACTTTTAACAGAAGGATCCTGTTAGATTCTTTTCCGCTGCCTGCTCCTTGAGATGGGCTGTGTCTGCCTTTATGTCCCTAGACCACCATACGTGCTATTCATGTGTAGTCAGAGGTTTATGTGGCAAAATACATTTCGAGTTTCCCACTGAAAATTTTGCCCAGCTTTGTCTCACACCAAAACTATCCTAGGGAAGCTAGGAGATCTGGGCATCACGTATGTAATGGCAAAGTTGAGCCTGGAAGATAGGTGTGATTTTGGTTCAAATTTCCATTGTGGAATTCTGGACAAATTGTGACATTGCCCTCACCAAGTGTGCCTGGAAAACTCTGTCCAGGACAACTCTCAAGCAACTCATATCTTGTTCAGTTTGTCACACAGTGTGGTCAGCATCACAGGGTGTCTGCCCCCCAGGTCAGTGTTTGGCAACACTTTCATGCCTGATTCCTTCTTTTCTGCCAGCCCGATCCTCCCAGAAGAGCTCAACAGCTCTGTTCTGTCCTGACAGCGGTGCTGGAGAGAGTTAATTTTGCACTGTCTGTGATAGGGAGACTTCTGTGTAAGCACTGCTGGCATTTCATCACTGGGATTTGTCACAAGCCAAAATAAGATCATATCCACCAGTTTAAAGGCTCTGAAGAAGTGTCACTGGCATCTCTGTGCTTAGGGCTGCATTAGTTTCTCTGCTGCAGATTTCATTTTCACAGATTAAGAACATCCACAGAAAGTTCTGTATGCACGGTTGAAGCTATTTAAAAACTGTTTTACAGGAAATATGACAGCCTAGAAAAATGCAAAGCAACACGAGAGACAATAATAACAGTCAAAAAGAACACATTAATAAAGTACTCTCCTAGAAAAAGAAATGGTCTTCCTTAGGCTTAAATGGCAACTCAAAATAAACTATTGCCAAAGACAAGGTGGGGCTTTTTAGTCCCATATTCCCTTTTGCATCACTGCACACAGGCAGACAACAAGGATTTGGGCTGGGGGTCAGGGTGGAGTGAGTAGGGGGATCAAATAAAATGCAGCTTTCCAATGCACTTTGCCTGGTTCTGTACCTGCATATCCAAATGGAAATAGCTCCGGGCTGTGTTATGACTCTCTGGACACTCTCTCTGACTTATGCTGCACAACTAAAGAGAGATGAGGACAACTGCGCAGCAGCTTCTCTGAGCTGCTGGGGAGAGGGGCTGTAAACTGAGGGCAAACCTTGCCCTAATAATTTTAATGGCTGGCATTTAAAGCACAATATAAATTTAAAGCAAACAATATGAGCTAAAGCAATACAATATAATCTGTGATTTGTAAGTGCTGTTGCTAGTTACTCTTTTTGTGCAACTACTGTAAAATGACAGCGAGCCCAGGCAAAGTTAATGCCAAAAGATGGGTTTGTGTTCTGAGCTCTGCTATGCCTGAGCTAATCTTCTGGGTAGGAAAAGCATAAATACTACAAGTATCCAAGAATAAGTAACGCTTGTAAGTTTTCGGCAAGGAGATAATGAGACAAATTCACCAGTTGGCTCAGCCTTACTGATCCAGACACGGCAATAACTCCTGGCAGGTGCAAGGATGAGATGTAAGTGGCAGATCTCAACTTTTAAGCTAACAGTTCAGAAAAAGGGGGATAGTCTGGGTATCCAACCATCTGCCCCAAAATAACACAGGCTGTCCCGAGCCACAGGGAGAACTTGGCTCTCATTCTGAGTCCCCCCAGGCTCCCCACTGCAGGAGGTGCTACTGTGGGAAAGGAGGGCTCATTCTGGGAAGTCGTTAGGTCTTTTTTTCTGCTGATGAGCTTTAGGACCACGACTTGGTCTTTGTTTTTGGGAACTAAACCTGAGGCCTGCAACCCTCAGTAGGCAACAGTCACGGCCTGTGGTGATCTAAATAGGTGCCTATAAACTGTTAAGAAAAAATGTTGAAGTCCGTATTCTGCTTAAATTGTCCCGGGAGGGAGATACATCAGGAGCTGACTCTTTTGGTTGCAAGGGGAGTAATTTTGTCTTCGCGCCCAAAGTGGAACCTTTGATCAGTCCTGCAACACCCTAAAACTGCAAGCCCTGCTCTACGAAAAGGCTGGACGAGGCAGTCCCATGAACATGTAGTTAGATGGAGGAGCTAATTACGGAGTTAGAAAGCAGCAGTGTATATAGGTGGAAGGGGCAGAAGGAGCTGCTGTCTTGCCAGACACCGCACAAGTGAGACCCACCTTCTAGGGTGCACAGAGACATGCTGGCACCAGCCACAAAGACATTCTGGCTTGAGTAGTCAAGCAGTTGCACACCTACCTCACTTTGATTTTGGTTGTGTGCCATGAACAAGTACTTCCCTGTCCTCCCAGCTTCGATGGACGGTCCTTCCCTAGCCCACAGGTCCTGGTGTAGACATACCACCTACACACCGAATGTAAGCTCAGCACTAGAGGTGCAGCACACACCGCTTTGCCAGGGAGGGAGCTCACAGTCCTCATCCGGGAGCGAGGCAGCAGGTAACACCATGCCCAGGTGTCACACGCGCCTTCTGGAAGCAGCACCGTCTTCACACAGCTGCAGCATTGCACCTGCTTAGCAAGGAGGACCTTGCAGGAGAGGATGCTGTGGGAAGAAGGAGGTCTATGGAGGCCTGGGCTGGAAAGTACAAGATGGGAGCTCAGAGAAGTTTATCTCTCAAAGATCTGGTTCAGGGCTCGGGGCATTGAAAGGCTGTGTCAGAAGACAGGAGAGAAGATAGAACCTTTCTTCTCTGGTCTGTGAGTTCAAACTTGGCCCATGGTGGCAGGTACTAATTGCTATTTCTGCATGATGGGTGTTTGTAACACTGCTTGGTGGGCTCAGGCCAGCCCTGACAGCCAGAAATCTGCAGCAAGACAAAACCATCATTAAAACTCCCAGAGGCTGGAGGAGTTCCTGCTAGGATGTTGGGAGGAGATGTGCCCTGGGACCTGACAGCCCTCCAAGGTGGGTGTGAGAGACTTGCAGGGCTGTGCCACGGCTCACGTCACATTCACGGCAGACAGAGGGGCATATCCTTGCTTAGAGCAGGGCAAGATATTTGCGCTGCCGTCAATTTATTGAATTTCACCTGTACAACAATCAACCCGTGCCCCACTCTCTAGGCAGACACCCACATTTTAAGAGCGACACAGGCACTGCTTTTACATGGATATCAATGGCAGTCGAGCACACAGAGGCTGAACGCAGATACGGGATGGTGGCGGTGTGATGTGGGGAGGAAGGCACCCTGCAGAAATTAAGTACTTGGCTGACATGGCTGCTGGGGCACATCCGCTCGTCAAACGAACAGGAAAACATGGCCCGGTCTTTACGATAGCTACACTTGGAAAGGCCAGGTAGGACAGTAGGAGGTGCCTCCTGTTTCGGGTCTTACCACCTTACTGCTGACAATATCATGGGTTAAAAAATGTGTTCCTGGTCAGTCTTGTCATTTGGGTAGAAGGAATGCATGTTGGTTAATTTTTATTCTTGGTATTTACAGGGATGTAGTAACAAAGAGGACACAATAGGCTAGTGCAAGATGTTAGCCTTTAAATTCACATGGCTTTGTCCTTAAACAGTAAAGATTTTTTTTTTATCGCTACTGACACCTCAATATATAGCAAAGGACACCCTGAAATGGTCATTGCTATTTCAAATGAATGAGTGTCCGTACTCCACATTGTCAAAAGGAATTATGCACAAAACCAGGGTGCTTGAAAGCTGAACTTCCCCACAGTTGTGGGATTTTATGCAGCTGAGAAACTGGTAGTGATAGCAAATAACTCCATGCGGTGTTTTACATGGGCATGTTTGAATTACACATACAACAAGAGCCTTCCATTGTTCACCTCGCTAGTGCGAGTATATAATTTTCCTGCTGTCTTTTCCCCCCTTTTGTTCTTTTCAGCTATTTTGTGATTAACACTGTCTGGGGAAGAATTTCAGTATTTTCTCTCGTTTAGCAGGATGTGAGTGAGGTGGTGCTGCTGCATGAATCTTTTAAAAGCAGCCTAAGAAATATTTAAGACCTTAGTCTAGGAGGAACAGCTCTCCCAGGCATAATTTTTGGTGCTGGTTGCAGCAGGGAGCGTATGCTGTGAGGAAAGTATTATTTTTCTAAATGGAAGGTGTCAGATGGTCACGCAATGTGACTGCATGTTCGAGATCACTGCCTCCCATCTGCAATTTGTGACGTGTGAAAGATTCTGCCCAAATGTGCTCACCAACTGGAAACCCTCGGCACTTTTTTTTTCTTATCAGGAGAGACCAAGATAACCAATGGTTTTACAGATCAGGGATCCTATCAAATTAATATCATTCTAGGATAAAATCTGCTTTAAATACAACCACTAAACTCCAGCAAAGTTAACTAGTACATACAAGTTCATTCAACTGATTAAAAATCCCTACTAGTAAAACAAGAAAATATACATGGATTTTTTCAAGAAAGTATTCTGCTCCTATCTTTTAACCAAAGGCTTGGTATAAAACATGACAGTCTTTCCCAGCACTAATTAATGCCATCTAATTATAACATTTACTAGGCTCATGCCAAGCATTAATATACTGGGGATAGTTTCTCCTTGTCCAGCTTCCCGCTGGATCAAACAAGATGATTGCTTTTTGCATCTCTCTATCAGTTAAACGGATGCCACCGAGGCTGGGGCAGAGCCTTAGCAAAGATTATTTGCCTCCAGAAGAGAATTTGCAGCCTACCAAGAGGGGAAGCTGGCAATGCTTCCCCTGCCCTCTGTCCGGCGAGGAAAACACATCCAAGGGGATATGAGCTTCCGAGTCAAACCCTGGCTGTGCCGATGGTGGGAGCAGGTGATGGCTGCCTCTTGGACTGCAGGGTGCCTGCTGCAAGGTTTGGGGGCTGCATGGAGCAGCGTAGCCAGGATAGCTTCTTGTCAAGTGTCCCGGTTCAGACAGGACAGAAAACGGGGCTGTGAGGCAGTAGTCAGATTACCCCAGCATCCCGTCCAGCCACGTCACCCCCAGCTTTGCCATGGAGCAGCATACAGTAAAAAACCTATACAATGCTTACCTACCATAGGGCTATGGTGTGAGTCAGCTAGTGCTTATAAATCCCAGAGTGCTTCAAACAGGAGTAGTCAGTGAGTTCAGGGGATGGATGTAAACCTCACCCAGCCACTGGAGCATCCTCCAGTGTTTTATAGTCCAAACTGAGAGCTACCAGACGAGAACTCCTCTCCAGTGAGTTACTATTTTTGATGATCAATAAGTTCATAGCATTTAATTTCCCTCTTTGGTTCAGCCAGGAAGTAACACAGCAGGTATCTCTGCCAAGTCCCCAAAAAAGAGCAGATGTGCTCATGACTCAGCACTGGGTGCCTGTCCAAGGAGGGGCTGCTGACCAAGGCTGTGTGATGAACAGTGCTGTTCCAGATGTGGCTGCAGCTGTTTGCAGAGCGATCTGTAATCTAACTGTTGTACACACAAAGTGGAACAGGAGAAGGAGAGAAGTTGATTAAAACCTTTCCAGGAAGACAGGAACTTGCCCACATGCCAAGGACCTAGTCAAGGTTATCAGCAACAGTTACTGATACCGGGGTTAATAAGGCTACAGGTACCTCTACAAACATCCATTACCACATACACAGACTTCAGGGATCTGTTCTTAAAGAAAAGTCAGTGAATATAGTGCAAGTGAAAAGCATTTGAGTAACAGCCCTTCATCTGCTGAATGGCTACAGCAAAGCTATTGATAAAGCCTGGTCTGCTGCATTGCCTCTCTAGTGGGCCACCACACCAGTCTGGGAAAGAGGGAAGATTTTGTCTGTCTTTTGAGATGTCTCCACTAGGAGAAATACCGAATACTACCTACAGGTATCTTTGTTCAAGGACTGGAGATGAAGGTCTGCTGGGTCAGGGAGACCATCCTTGTGTGAAGCCATGTGAGGTAATACCCACTGAGATCTACTTAGTCTTGCGTGCCCCAGTTGAGCAGGAATGCAAAGAGCTTTCTTCAGTGGTTCAGAGACACCTTCTAGATGGCTAGAAATCCTTCTGACCAGCCTATATCCCCGTGTGCTTCTGCCTACACTGTCCTTTACATTAAACAGCTCTTCTCCATCCCCATGTTTATCTATTTTCTTGCCTTGTGGATGGACCCAGCCAGAGGAAAGATCTCTCTTAAGAGAGACTTTGTTTTTTACACAAATGAGTGCCTTCTGGTCCCCATAGAAAAGGATCTTCATTCCCCTGACCAGCCTCCCACCCCTTCTCCATACCTGCCCAGAACATGGTCCTTTTTTTGGGATTTAATCACATCATTATTTCAGATGATGCCTTTACCTTGCAGAGAGGTATGAATTTTTCCCTATCTGTGCCACAGCTATGTGATCTGATACATTGAAGGTTGCATGTCTTCAGCTCACTGCTTTTTTGTAGTCTCCCTTTGAGGTACTGGTACAAGTCTTCTATTCCCAAGCCATATCTAATCAATAAACTCCCAGTTTACTATAAAAGAAACAAACATTGGGACCCCAAAAATTTTCTAACCAAGAGAAGTGGAGAGCTTGCTACAGGCACTTCAAAATTAATCTGAAATAGAGCCAGTTTTCTAAGGTATTCAGATGTGTGAGAAGATTAAAGCCTTACAGTATTTCTGTGCACACCTTCCTGCACTTAGCTTGGAGCCCACCTCACCCAAGCTTGCTTCCTGTTGTCATTCCACCAGAACAAGAGCCCTGAACAGTTTGCTATTAGGAGAACTTGCAATACTACAGGTCCAAGAGGAGGTCTCTGTCACGCTTAGCTCTGATTTAGCAAATCAATACCTTACTCAAAACCTTCCATCCATCATCTTTCTCTGTTCTCGCCCCATAGGAAGTGATGACAGCTTTCTTACGGCATTTATTCTTACTTTCCCCATAATTACTTTATCTTCCCACTCATCTCCCCACTGTAGCAGCTAGCTACAGTGGTGGTGGTGGTGGTGGCTTCTGTCCGTTAGCCACAGGGCTGCCGTGTCCCTCAAGAGTTGCTGAGCAGGAGGCTTGCTGTAAATCACAAACATGCAGTAAATACGTTTTGTCAGCATTCGGTGGTAGGTAAGTCAAATTAAAAAAGGAAAAACAGCCATAGTATTTCAGGGGCTAGAGCCTGGTGAGACATTTTCCAACAAACAAAGACCACACTGTACGAGTCTTTTTTTTAAAAAAACCCAAAACCCAAACCAAAACAGCAGAAGTTTTAAAAGCCCTAATGAAAACCCCCAAGCAATAGCCCAATGCTAAGAGTCTGTTGCCTATTCTACCCCAAAATGTGGTGAGCTGAACTGAGAAGTGACCAGAACATCCCCAAATGTTATGTGCGTGAGGCGGGAAGCTTGGTGGAGTCGGTTTTGAAGGAAGATTTTGTATTGTTCAGAGAGTCACCCAAGCATGGCGAGGCTGGAATTCCATCTGTTCAGCTCCGCTCAATGAACTGGGTCACTTTCAATGGTTCACTAAGTCCTGACTATCTAAAAAGTACAGTTATTATGCTTTTAAAATCTTGAGCTGCACAGCAAGATCAACTTACTTTTTTTTTTTTCTCTCTTGCCCTTGAGTTTAGCACCTCTGAAAGAGGGTTAAGTGTAGTACACAACCTAGAAGACAAGTCACATGTCTTATACAACATTTGGGTTTCTGGAAGACATGTGGGCAAGTCTGCTCATTAATAAACACCCTTGTGTCAGAACAATCTTTGACAGGACTTTGTTTCCTAAAGAACTAATCTCTAACATTAGGAAAAGCTGACCTTCCAAGACTGATCTTTGCTTTTTAGTCCTCATGGAGGTCTCTCTGCACTCTGGAGACCGATCTCTGGCCGCAGGAAAAGACAGAAAGTATTTGTGATGGCCATTTTGCACAGTTGCTTCTGAGTATTGTAAGAACAGCTACAGGAGCAGTGGAAAGACATGGAATGATAATGTCTTCGGGGCCAAAAAACCAGCTTGCTGGAGGGCGGGAAGAGGGATGAGGAAACAGCACCGCACAGTTCCTGGATATTCCAGCTCTCATGGGAGAAATTTCAAAGTAAGAAATCAGACATCCTCTGAGAACCAGGTCTTACATGCTGTGTCCAAGCCTGGCTCAGGAAAAGAGAAGGAAATATATCTACCTTTGTCAAAATATGGATCTTCCTTCATGAGCACTAGGGCTTGAGAAGGGGATCTCCACTCCAAAATACAGAATTCACTTCTCATTCCTGTAATTATGTATACTTTATTCCTACATACATCATGCTGGGGCAAATTTACATTAATTTTTTTAATGCTATAACTTCTTTTTCCACTATACAAAGAGGTTAATAGCATTCAGCTGCTTTCCAAAGGTTATTTATGTCGTTATAAAAAAATAATGTCACCAAAACCAAGACAGTTAAAGAAAGAGCACAACTCTCCAACGAAACTATATGGACCTCTAAACAGAATCAACTGAAATCAGCACTTTGGAATTTAATGTGAAGAACACATTATGGAGCCTGCAATTAAAGACTTTTTCCCCCTAGATGGTCACATAAATAAATGAACCATTCAAAGTGAATCAGTTCACTGAGGAGCAGGAAAGTGCATGGCATCAGCTTTCTTATCACCTCCTGACAGGAGTACTGTAACTTCCACCTCCTGACCTCCTCCATGCCCAAATCCCTCCTCTCTAGTCCATTTGGGTCACTGAGAGATAAGTACCCATGATGAAACTCCTTGTGGAGATATTTAGGCTGCTAAGCGCTTAAATGCACCTATTGAGTCACTGCAGACACTGTATATTTAAACTCCTTCCTTCCCACCTGGCAGATGAAACAGGTTCAATTTTGGTGCAGAGCAGCAGCACAAAATAGTGGTACCTCCTACCCAGGCCTGGACAGGTTGGTGGAGAAGATGAGGTCTCGTGCTTGGCAGGAGGAGGAGGTCTGTCTGAAGTGGAGTGAGTCCTGGAGATGCAGCAGACAGCTAGTGCAATATGTTGATTTGGGGTTCTCCACACAGAAAAACAATTCAGCCATTTTTATCATGGAGGAAAAAATCCAGACTGTAAACTGAGTTCTCACAGAGATTTTTTTTTTTAATAAAAAAGAGAAAAAGAATCTTAAAAATATTTCAAGGGCAACAAAATGCCAGAATTATTTTTTTATAAATCAAAGTGATTGTAAGCATTATTCGCAGGTTCTCACGTGATCCTCTTACAAATCTTCACTTCTATTTTCTGACTGGTTGCATTCAGTTTTCCTTCTTACTTGCTTGCATACATTTCCTCAGTCTCTGACCCACATAACCAAGAAAATAAAAACGAGGACAAGAGCTTTTCAGTTAATTTGCAGTATAGCTCAAAAGCAAAACTTCAGACACATCCCATGAAGTGACCCCTGCATCCATTTGTTGATTTTATTCTTTTTTCTTCCCTGTGTCTAAACTGGCCTTGTATCACTGCCCTACTGTTTCATCCTTTTTCCTGGCTGTCTAGTTCTCCTGTGGTTGCTGGTGAGGAGATGAGCCTTGTGGCGCAGGATACCAAATCAGCCTGTCAACCTGCTGTTTTGTCATTCATTTAACCACTGTAGTAAGGATGTGAGACTCAGATCTGGTAAGTGAGCAGGGAGGCACAAATTTGTTCTAACACAAGATGTGATGCCTTGCAGAGTAACTTCTCCAGTCCTTATTTAGGGATATGTACATTATTTCTCTGACTGAAGAAGTGTAGGTTCTTTCCTTCCTTTTGCTCACGTAGTCAACCTGGTCATTATGTGAGGGTGGCAGAAGAAAAAGCTGCCCTGCCCCTTCTATCTGCTTAGCTGTGGGGATCATTCAAAATGTTGGGGCTCCTCAGCTGAATTCCAAGGTTCAGGCGATTAGAAAGGCAGAGGAGGGAGAGATTTTCTTCAGAATTGCACTAGGTAAGATACAGACATATCTCCATGGTAATGGAAAGCAAAAAAAAATAAATTAATTTAATGGGTCACAATAGGTCAGTTTCTGCAAGACGTCAAGTGTCATTGCCACTCCCGACCCTCACAGCAGGTGACATGCATTTTTCAGAAGGTCCCACTGGAGCTGCAGGAGCATGTCTCATAGTCATACTTCTACAGTGCTCGTCCCTTCGGATGTCAGAGCCCTTACAGTGTTATCTCTCCACACCCACTATTAGTGCCATTTCTGCTTCACAGAAGCAGGTGCACTGAAGCATAGAGGGGAAAACAGCCACATTAGCAAAAAGTCTCTAGTTTGAGTTCACAAGTAAGGTTTGGAGGTGGGGTTGACGTGGCCGGTGCTTGACTTCTGCCTTGAGGACACCTAAGGTTGAGAGAGGAGGGAATGAAGTCCAGCCCAAGAGTTTGCATTTCAGAGATATTAATAAGTTACTGTGGGAATGGGATGTACAGTGCCTCTGACTGCAGATACCCTCATGCCCTCAGATACCAGGGACTGAGGCACTCAGAGAGGGAGCCACCTTTGAAAATAACACTGTGCAGTTTACCTTCACTTTAGTCTGATTCTGCATTGTCTTGAACTTTGCTATTACTTATGTCTCTGCACAAAGAGACCAAAGCACACATTGGACAGTCACCCTGGTTTGGGAATGTCCTGAGTCTATAGGTAAAGCTATGTAGAAAATGTTTCTGCGAATCAATAGCAACAGAACCTGTGATTTTAAACCCCAGCCCTCTTACCAAATAGCTCTTTTATTTGGCTTAGTGGTTATTATGAAATAGAAAGAACTTCGTGCCTGGTATGTTAAGGTTTTTTAATGTTTTTTTATTTAGAAAGAACCGGGTAAGCAAAGGAATAGAAAGAAAAGCACTCAAAGGAATACAAAGGAAATTGTGCATCAACTACACCAGTACTTGCTTCTGAGTCATTGGCAGCTCTTAAGGAAGTGATCTCAAATACTTATGATCAAAGGTATAGCAGATAAGGAACAAGATGAAGTGACAACTGACAATTACTCAAGGCTACCGAATCACACAAGAGAACAGGATGACCAGTCCTTTAAACATCTTTCTGTATATAAGATGCAGGGGGAAAAAAGCTGTATTAGAGGAACAGATTTCAATCTGATTGACGTGCAAGAAGTATCTGGCTGGCAGAACTAAAATGTCCTTGGAATTTTTTAAAAGCATGGATGACAACTTCATAACTTCCAAAAAAAAAACCCACCCATGCCAGTTGTATCCAAAATGGTGAAAGTTATACTGGAGCTCATCTAACAGAAGAAGAGAAATTTATGCCTGAAATAAAATCTGACAACTGCTCAGGATTGTAAATTGGCTGTGTTTGTTATGTGAAAAGAGAATACAGCCCAAACCCCCGATACATCTGTCTGGTGCTTTAGAAAAGGTGTATTTTACACAGCCTAAAATATCTGAGGCACATAATTTAAGCAGAAAAATATGAATGATAGCTATAAGCTTTTTGAGAAATAGTTACCTTGCCAGACTCACAGAAGTCTAGAAGAAAGGCTGTATGAGCTAAGAAAACACAGAAATATAAACAGCTATAAATACCGAAACAAAAAGTTAAGAAAATGAGATGCCAATAGCAATGAACATACATTAAGAGCAGAAAAATATAGAAAACAATAATAAAGCTAGTGGACACAGAGAGGAACATTACAGATAAAGGAGTTAAAAGAAAAATAAAGGAAGAATCATTTAGACTTAGAAGAATAAAAAGGGTCCAAACTGAAGGGTGTTTTTAAAGAACAAGATGGACATTTTAAAATAAACATTTACAATATAAAAGGTTGGAAGCATTAAAGAAATATGTCTCTTTTTCATTTAGAGAAAAAAGTAGATCTATATTCATATGATACAAAACTGCCCCTGAACTGTTTCCCATCATTACCAATGATATGTAAGGCTGATGGTAAGTGGCCATTAAGAAAGTTAGATGTTTAAAGTCATCAGATGTTTTATTTAGAGCTAGTCAAGGACCTCTTTAGATTGTTAGCACTGATTTTCAATAATTTTTGAAACAATCCAGATGTTGCAGAGGAGGAACAGAAAAGCAGTGTTGTGCCAGTGTTTAAAAAAAGAGTAAATACTATGACCCCATTAGCTCCAGGCCTCTACATCTGATTGTCAGTCCTGAGTTTTGAAATGGGATCATTGACAGAGATTTGATTAACAGATAATGTAGTGTAATTAGTGACTGTGAACATTTTTATAGAAAACAGTTCTTGTAAAACTAACTTCCTAATATTTTTATGAGATTATTAATTTGGTTGATAATTATATTGATGTAGTATACTTTAATTTTTGCAAAGTATTTGACCTGGGTCTTCAAAATATTTGGTTATCACACTACAGCAATACAATACCAATGTGGCACACTTTAAATATATTCAAACTGATTAAAAGATATGTCTGAAAATATAAACACCATTGGCTGTGTTTGTTGCTAGTGGGGTTCTGCAGGGACTGGCTCTTGGCTGTATATCATTTAACATTATCAGTGACATGGAAGAAAATATAAAATCATTACGATAAAGTTTGCAGATGACATGACATTTGGGGCCACGTTAAGTAATGACCTGGAGAGATCTCTGCTGGAGGAGGGTCTGATTGCTAGGACAATAGGCACAAACAAACTCTAATTTCAGTAAAGCTGTATGTTTAGCGTCTAGGGGGAAAGTACTTGAAAGAGTGGGTACATCTTCATAACAGGGACAGTGAAAAAGATGGGAATCATGATGACTGGTCAACTGGGTGTGAACTCCAGTCTGGTCCTGCACCCGTTGTGGGCTCTGAGTGTATAAACAGGAGACTATGCAGTGACAGAGGGATTTGGTTGTGTCAGCCATAATGTTGTCCATGTCCTTTGTCCTGTTTATGTGCCCACAACTCAGATAGGTTGATACGAAGCTGTAGGTGGAACATGGAAGAGTGTCAAAGATAATTACATTAGAATTACATGAGAAAGGAGACCTCAATGAAAAAAGGGCTTAAGGAGCTCTATCTGCTTACCTTGTCTGGATGGAGGACAAAGATGTTTCTGAATGATGGAAAAATGGTGCTATATGGGTCCTCAGACTTCTAGTCATAAATACAACAGCTGCTGGGGCCAAAGCTGGAACCTTAACATTTATAAAGCTAAACTGTGAATGAATGACTTTGCAGTAATGATGAATTTGATCAGTCTGTCCCAAATAAAAAACATTTTTTTCTGTCTTCATGATGTTGAGTGCTGTTGATTTTGCTGTTTAGAGCCATAGATTCATTGCAAAGCTAGGTCCAGAGCTAGAGCTAGAACGTTCAGGAATTGAAGGTTTAACAAGTCCTACTAATAAGCCCATTATTTCCATTTCCTAAGCAGGCCACTGCAGATCTTACTCTGCCTGGGAGCTGGATAAAAACAGCCAGTTAATGTACTAAAGGTCAAAATTTCAGAAGTGCTCTACAAATGCATTATAACCAACTATTAATAATTCTCTCCTTTTTTTAAGGGGTCTGGTCATGTCCAAGGGAATGCCAGCTACATTTTTCTTAATGTATGAGCACAAGTTACACGTAACAACCTAACAACACAATACTGCCTCTTTAATGCTAATCTATTCCTTGCAATCTACTAGATACATGTAGAATCATTGGTGTGTATCAAGAGAGCAAAATCAGATTCTGAAAATATCTGAAAGGATGCACTAGAGTGTACATAATAATGTATTTTAATCTGCCAGGCCTTAAAATTAATCATGAATTCCCACAGAGATTTTAATAATTTTGAGACGATGTTTTTTTTCATATAGTGGTATTCTTGGACAGAGTTCTTGAAATGCTACATGGAAATGGGTGGGGGAGGGAAAAATGGGGGCCATTTTTCAATTACCAGGTTAGCTAAGATACAGATATGAGAGCTACTGTTTAATTGGTTGTTTTATTCTTTTTCTTCCACCTAATAGATAATCAGTAAGATACCTCAAACACAAACTTTTATCACATCATAACATTGGCATACAGCATAAAGTTTAACTCTTTGGGCATATACTTAAGGGAGCAATTCTCATCAGCAAATGCATGGACTGAAGGACTGGAAACTTTCTGGGGAAGTTTGCAAGCCCCAGTGCTTGAGCAATGAGGTTAACAGGGGCTCCACACTTTGGAGCTTCCTCTCAAGTTGTTATTAAGCACAGATATACCTTTAGGTACAAATACACCTTTAGGATCTCATCTTGTGTTTTGTCCTAAACATCTTTGTCTCTCCATGGAAAACAATGTCATGGCTCCTCATGGCTTCCAGTCACCCAGGGCCATAGTTTTGGTCCAAATACCTGCATTTCCTGCTATTAAATATATTTTGCCAGACCCACTTTGCACGGTCACAACAGGAAAGTTATAAATCCCCCAAACCCAAGCTATTTTATTTTTTGTTAAATGCTCTGTCTTTGACCTGTGACCATGCATAAAGTATGGTAAACAGCATCAGTACTGTGGAAGGTCTATGCTTTTCAGGGCCAAAACAAAGGTATTATTCCAAAACGTACCATTGAATTTACCAAACCAACCTATTTTTAATACATGTGGAATTAAACCAAGAGGTAAACTGCTACTGTGCACGCCTGTTATTGTTCCTTGGGAGATACTCATATCATAAAGAACCAAGCACGATGAGCAAAATACACTTAACTCCTTTAAAAAAAAAAAAAGTTATAATTTTTTTAATTAAAGGATATTACTTATGTTCCACCATTTATATGAATTTTGCACAGCTGTTTGCACTAATATGCGTTAAAATGGGTAATTACCACAGCAATCATGGTATGATACAACACTCGTGCTCCATTTTAAATATATAGCCCTGCTTTTATCTCTCTCTTACTCACAGACACACCTGGTTTTATACTGTTTTCTTGCTTATTTTTTCCCTCCTACTAGTTGATGCCAACAAATATTTCAGACACTGAATATTTGACACATTTCTGGGTCTTGTGTTAACAGCATCTGGGCTATGTTTTTGTTTCCCTGTTTTAATGGTTAGGAGAAGCAAGAGGCAAACAGAATAGTGATGTTTATGATGAGAGGGTAGATGAAGGGGTCGAGGAAAGCTGGGAATAGCTGAAGTGTGTCTGACACAGCAGTTTCTCTTCTGTATCACTATTTTATTTTTATGAGGCTGCAGCAAATTGATAGCTTCTGATACCATAGTCAATAAAACGTTGTGTAAATTCCAGCGATGGGCTGGAAAAAGATTGAATTAAAAGGGAGGTATTGGGTCACATCCATATTTCAAGTCATTTCAGTGCTGCCTTATCCTAGTACCTGGGGGAAGCAGTTTCTTCACAACTAACCACCCAATTAGTACCTGCTGAGCACCCGACGCTTGATTTTCTTCTAACTGCCCCCCTCTTTCTATGCAAACCGATTTCCTAACAGTTTCCATTTCACCCCGCAGAAGAACTTTTCTGTTTTTTTCAAAAAGTTTGGACAAGGCACAAAAAGTGATTTTAGAAAGAAAATTATTCTGAAACCTTCTCGATCCTGGAAAATGTTTTTCGTAAACAGCATTTGACACTCCGTTTATCCATGATTATTGCTGCAGTTGTATTACTGCTTCTACCAGGAAGAAGTTTTCTATAGGATCACAGGATAATTCAGGGCAGAAAGGACCTCAGCAGGTCTGTAGTCCAACCTTCTTCTCCAACCAGGCTCAGCCACGAGCTCAGATCAGGTGCTTGGGGATTTCTCTGGTTAGTTCTTGTAAAGCTCTGAGGGTAGAGACTGCACAACCTCTCTGGGCAGCCTGTGCCACTGTCTCACTCTGTTCCCATGGAAATTTTTCCACTTGTATCAGTGTGTCTTACTTTCTACCTGTGCCTGTTGTCTCTCATTTTCTCATCAGGCACCATTAAAAAGACACCAGCTCCATCTTCTTGATGACTTCCCCGTGGGTACCGATGGGCTGCAGTTAAGTGGCCCTGAAGCTGCCTCATGTCCAGACTGAACAAGCCCTGGCCCCACAGCTTCTCCTCACAGGGCCAGTGCTCAAGCCCTGACTACTCTGGTGGCCTCTGCTAAACTTGCTCCAGTTTGATGATGTCTTTCTTGTACTGGGGGGCGCAGTATCAGGGAAGAGGCAAGTGTAGGATGGATGTTTTCACCAGCATATGAAAAAGCTGACAGATTTCAAGGATGACGAGCACTTGCAGGGCACAGTGACCTGCTGCACAGGTGGGCAGCTCCTGTTTTGCTGCTTTGGGCCAGAAGGGAGAAGAGCAGCAGCACACTACAATGCCATGATCATTTTCCCCTCATCTTGGCAGAGGTTTGCTGCTTCCTTAATCTACCCCATTACCAAGACCTCTGGCCATCTTGCCCACAGACACCATTAGTTTCACTAATCTAAACCATCCATTGTCACTGCGCAGAGGCCAAGGAGATCTCCTCGGTACTACCTCAGTCGTGTCTGTACTGGTAATTAAATCAGAGCCAGGGCGCTGGCTCAAGCACTCCCCACTCCCGTCCACACTGATTCACTGCTCTCTGCCACGAGGGCAATGCCAAGCAAGTGCTCTCCCAGGCAGTCCCCCAGCACAGCTGAAGTGGTGTCCTGAGCCAGAGGCCATTCCTGTGCGCAGGCATGCTGTCCTGGATGGATGAGAGAGCGGAGAGAGCCCAGGTGTGCAGATGCAAGCTGTGCCATGCTACGTGGCTGTGAGACTGGAGAACAGCCCATGGCCTGTTTTATTCAGAATACAGATTTTGCATCCATCCTGAGTCCTAGCAGCCTTCTTCATGTTGTCCCACAGAAGCTTTCTTCAGCCTCTTAGCGTCATAAACCAACCCTATCTCTTACTTGCATCAAGTTCAGCTGTAAAAAATGTGACTAGAGCAAATAATGTAGAGTTGAGCTTCAGGTGAACAGGATAGGGACTAGATAGTGCTCTCAAACACTCTGGGGCCATTCATCACCTCAAGCCTAATCTCTGCCATCTCTAAGATCTCTAAAGTCTCCAGTAACCTCTAGTGAGAGGGTCATTGCCACTTGCTTACAGGACATTTGGCAGAACATGAAAATTGCTAGGGCACAAAGACACTGTCCTACATCTTCAGCTGGCCTGAATGATGATGTGATGAACTGGCCATGGGTGATGAGGGTTTTTTTCTCCAAATCATATAGTAATGAATATGCCCAAATTACAAAAAAAACCCCAAACAAACAAACACCAAAAAAACCCCCAAACCCCCAAATCCACATCTTCACCCTTGAGGATTGTACTGGAGAATTCCAGAGGTGACTTTTTCTGCCATCTACCCGGCCACAATATAAACCTACTACCGCTGCCTGTCTTTTTGTAGTTTTGTAAGATAAACAACAAGAGCAACAAAAATCTCAGGGGGCCTAAGATGTGGCTTTGTGGACTGTCTCTCCATTTGGGTTTATTCAATTCTCTACGATTTGGAGAAAAAAAGATATTTGCATCCTTCAGCTGATTTATAAAAAGCCTTAATGTTCGTAATTACATTGTTTAGATAGACTACAACCAGAGTAGAATATATTTAGAACTTTCCCTGCAAGTGGTGGTGCTCATAATGCTAAAATATAGTTTACACTTTAGGCAGCTCCTTTTATGGAGAAGGACTCCAAAGCATTTACAAACATAAGGAAACAGAAACAAATATGACCCCACTTACCGCTGAAATGCAACCTGGAGCTGGAGGTAAGTATTCATCAGTGCACAATGGATGAGGAGTTTATGACAGAACGTAAAGAAAAATTTTGCACCTACCAGAAACCACAAGGGGAATTTAGCTAAGTGATATGAAATTCCCTAACTCAGCATCTGGAAAGGACGTCCTGCTTATGTAGTTTTCCTCCCGGAAAAATGTCTCGTTTCTGGCTCTTCACACTCAGCCTTTTAGACCGTGCTGACTCACCATGAGCAGTGGAACTTGGAGAAGATAACACAGGTGAAACCGATGGGATTCAATAGAAATAACTCAATAACAGATGAGATTTACTAGAGAATTGTTTAAATTCTAGAGAACTGAAAAGCTAACCTATTGAACCAAGCAGCATTTATATCGCACATTTCTTCTAGCACGACATAGGGCGATGTAAACGCCCTGTGGAAAGAGGCATGACTGTGTCCGATTTTTCCAGAAGAGCAGCGTTAAGAGACCTGTACATAACTACCTCACACTCATTATGATGCCACCGTTAACACCCTCATGATCCTGTCCTCACCAGCAATCACTACCACTGCTCACACCACCACTCCACGCTGCACTGCTGGGAACACTGGGAGCGTGTCTGATGCGCTAGGAAGGGTCCTGGCAGGCAGGCAGGCAGGCTGCGTTCCTGGGGAATACTGCAGGCGTCACGGCAGTGTTCGTTATGGCAAAGGTTTAAATGGCAACTAGGGTGGAGGGACTGCTGTACCCCAGATGCTGCAACGTGATGGCTGGTGTTGAACCCTCTGTAAAATACTTGGAATATGTCTGTAACAAGACAAACTGCAACCAATGTATAATCATTCTTAAGAGCTAGGCAATTTTTAAAATAACAGCTATGAGTAACATTCATGATTCTTTTGCTAATGCATGTTTAGTAATTACAGGCTTTGAAATCAATGTGATATTTACTGAATTGCTGACATTTTGTCCTTTTAATTGAACATCTCTTTAACCAAGGCAAGGTTGAACCCAACATATCCAAATGAAACACATAGCACCGTGCAACTCACCAAAAAATGGTAGATGTTTATTAGTGAATTTGGGTATCTAAAGCTGTCAGACTGTTTGCTTTTTGTCTTGTATGGATGCTGTGCTGCTATTACTAAGAAAAAGGCAAGTATAAAAGACATCAGAATAAAAGCAGGAGGAGTGATGGTGAAAGAAGAAATGTTAACAGAAATCTCCAATAGATTCTCCTCCTGGCAACAATTACACATACCAAAGTAATCCACAGAGGACATTGTCAGAGAGACAATTTTCTATTGCCACTTTGCAATGTAATACATTATTTATTGCTTGTTTAAAAGTGAGGGACCTAACTTCTATATTACCTGGCCTTTTGCATTCATACCTTCAATGTCACATGCACATTGTTTTGTACATTGTAATAGGGAGCAACAGTTTTCTTTCTCCATTTCATCCCTTTTTTCTTAAACTTCTCCCCTTTCTCACGGGGAGATGTCAGCTCAGCAGCAGACTGTGGAAAGCCAAGGTGCTGGGGGAGCTGGAAGCAGCAGTCATATCCATCTCAGCATATCAAAAGCCATGGATAAAAGCAAGACAGCAGGTATCAAAAGGGGATAGGACATCATCTCAGCAAGCTGGGCAGGGGACGTGCCCATGGAGTTGGCATTGCTGCTGAGCAGATTGGGTGGATGGGGCAGACCACCCCAAGGGCTGGCACCCTCTGTGCTGCTGGGCACAGTGCTTTCCTGCAGGAGGACAGTGGTGGGGCTCCTGTTGCCCTTGGTGGCCCCCATGGCATTTCTCCCTCCTGTGGGTCTTGTGCAGCGATTGCGTTGGGAATGCAGAGCCCTGCAGACCACCTGGTGAGCTGCAAGGTCCCCACCAAGAGGTGAAGAGTCAGGACGTGCCCTATGCTGCTTCTGGATAGGGGTGTGTGTGTCTCCCAGCAGTGGGTCCTACTGGGACTCCAGCTGTGTGCCATGACTTGTGCGAAGTGGTTGGCAGAGATGCTGGCAGACCTTGTCCCCACCGGCAGCCAGCCTGTGGAAGGACACGGGCCCTGCCAAGCCCCATGCAACACAATGCGTTGTTTTCCTCTTTCAGTCTTGTAAGTATGTGAAGGTCCTTTGCCTGTGGTTCTGCTGAGCCCAGAGAGAAACACAAGGAGCTGCAGCCTCCGTGTAGCACCTGAGACTTATGAGACCAAAGTCATACATGACCAGACTGAGATAATTTTCTGCCAAGATGGTACACAAGCAAACATGATATTTGTTTGGTATTCTGCATGGGAAGGTCAACTTGGCACGGCACTCTTTCCCTCCTGTCTGCCAGTGATGAAACTTAGCTTGCCTTTCCCTTGGGGAGAGAAAAGTCCCTGGGTTCCCATGGGGCAGGGAAGAGCCACAGAGAAATGGCAGTTTTCTCTTTTCTCCCTCTCCCCTCAGCTTTTTTCCTGCAGTGAGTTAATAAGGGGAGCAGATGATCGGCATAGGATGGTTTCCAGGCTAATTGTCAGGAAAGTGAAGAGCTCAGCCCAAGCTCCACTACACCAGGTGCTGCTGCCACCACCAGCGCTGCTCAAAGAAGAGGGCAGTAGCTAGTCGCACTAACACCTTAGCCTCAGTGATATCCTTCACCCCATTCATAGCCAAAGGGCTGTGGCATTGGTGCCAGGTGGAAACATCCTGGAGCTACAGGAGAGGAGCAAGGGGCTTTTGTGGCATGATGCTGCTGTGCACAGAAGTGCCAAGAGACAAATAGCATAGGCTGTTCCTGTGCTCTCTGAAGCTCACCGCAGACACAGGCATGCACATCTCAGTGCACAGACAGAGATACGTCCTGAAACTCAGGAAAATCTACATTGTCTTTCGCTTGGTGCCCTTGGCTGGCTGGGAGCTGAGGTCGGGGAGAGCGAGGCAGCTCCCCAGCGAAAGAGCCCCTGCAGCTGCGTGTCCTTAAGGTGGAGAAAATGACACTGACCATGTGCTCTCCCCTCCCAAATTCTTCACTGAGGGGGTTAGGAGAGACTTGGCTCCTTGCCGTGTACTGTGGTGTTGTCCCTCCCCGTTGGCAATGGTTCAGCCTGCATTTGGAACAGGAGAAGGGAAAAAAGGCAGAAACACAAGTTCTTGCAACTTCTCTTGTATGCGCTGGCAGATACCTCCAGTGAGTTGAACCTCTGAGTTAGATGCTAAGCTTCGAATAAGTCAGCCTTTAGACTGACTCTTCTTTGGCGTTCCCAGAGATTTACCAATCCGAGGGTGAGCATTTTCTGAGAAGCCACTGAGCCCACTCCAAGGATAATCAGGGTCACCCTCAGGTGCATCTCTTCTATTCTCCAGGATTTTATTTTTCCCTGTGGCATTTGACTCTTACATACTTATGCTGGGAGCAAAGGACCTGCACCTCATTTAACGCTGTAACTATTTGTAGCATCTGCTACAAAATTATTAAATGGACAAATTTCACCAGTATTAAAAAATCTATGATTCTCAGGAAATTCAAAATTCATTATCAGATTTTTAAAAACTCATATCAAAGAAACAGTTCAGTTAGTGCAATTTTGCTATAGAATTGTATTCTTTATTCAAATCACAATAAAATGGTTTTTAATAAATTCTTGCAGCAACTTTCCTAAATAGTCTGAATACTTTTTAATCAACAGCCACAGAATGGGCAAAATAACACATATTTCAAAACCATTCCCTGAAGTCGTCCACTTTCAAGTGTTAATTTGAGCTCATAACCTAATATTATTTGTGTCTTAGTTAAATCAGTCTTTAATAACATATTTATTTTCCAAAATTTTGAAATTCATCAGCCATTATTATGGAGGAATATTGAGTATCTCTAGCAGATGATTTTTATAAAAAATATTTTAAGGCTGAAAACACTTTTTGCCTTATTCTTATGTATACTGTCCTGATAATGATGGTCCGGTCTGTCAAAAGACCCTTTGTCTGTGACAGTGTCAGTACCATGATCATTTTGGTTTAGCCATAAACCAGTTACTGGTTTTTAAAGTCCCTGACTGTTAGCAATGACTTTTCAGCACTTCTGGTTTGAAGGACTACATATGACCTGAGATAACTGAAGTCCTGGGCTGAAATTAGAGGATTTTTATGCAAAACCATGATTAATACCATAATCCTGACTCTGCAAACCTGTAAGTATGTGCTCAGCTGTAAATCCACAAGTGTCATTGTCTTTAATGGGACCATTTGTGTGCCTAAAAATCAATCATGTATACACATGCAGAATTGGAATCACAACAACAGAAAACAGATGCAATGATTAATTACCCTATTGAAAGATGTTCACAAATAGTGTGTCTGACAACTCTATAAATCCACTGAAATCTGTGTTAACAATAAATGATCGAAGTCTACTACTAAGAGTATAGCCTAATTGGTAGGACAGAAAGTGATAAATTCAATAGGTATTAATGAAGACTACATTTAAACATTGGGAAAACCTTTCTGGAAACAAAAGCAGTGAAGCATAGTCACAAATTGTTCAGGGAAATTATGGAGTTGGCAGTACTGGGGAATTGTAAAGAAGAGGTGAGGCAAATTTTCCAGTTTTTTTTCTGGTTTCACTATGTCTTGTGGCAGAGGAGCAGACAAGGTGATCTCTTGAGCTTTTGCACCTGGCAGGCTGGTGAGTTATTAATATGGCGTCCTTGCATGCTTTTATATTAATTAACCGTGGATCAGTTTAGGAGTAGATCCCCAAATTGTCAGGATCAGATGTGAAGCAGGCAAAGAACACAGCTGCACTCCTCTAGACATGGTCTGAAAGCACAACACAATGTTTACACCAGCTTTGTGCAGGAGGACAGACAATGTGTGATCCAGTATAAAATCAGAGCAGTATGTAAGCACCTGATACCTCAGGATCTAGATTATGTAGAATTTGTGAACAAATTTGAATCAACCAAATGAGCTTGCGCTGGCTCAGTGCTTTGTATCATGATTGGTGCCATGCAGTTCCAAATAATTTGGAACCAGATGTGAAACTGATCTTCAGGATAAACAAGCACGATAACACATTGGAGAAGTGAAATATCTCTCAGTCTTTTGACAATGATTCCTTACAACATGCCAGAGGCTGAATGAGAAGCTACTTGGCCCCGTATTTTGTCCCAAGAAGGGCTACTGAGAATGAGCTGTAGAATGGTTTCTGTTCCTTGGAGACTATTTACTCTGAACATAGCAGCTGGTCTAAGACCTGCTTGATCTACTACTTTATTTGAATCGTCATCAGTACAACAATACCACTGCCAGAATGACAGACCTTCCACCAGGAATACCCTGCCTTAAAATGCTGCCAACTCTCTCCCGAGTCCCACCAAGAGATATGGCCATTGCAAATAGGAGTCGGTGGTAAAGGTAGGACAAGAAGTCAACTATGGATACTATGCCACTTCAAACCATGCAAATATTTTCAAGCAGTAAGGTCAAAATTATTGGAAGCCACGCAAAAATAGCCTTGAGGGCAGGCCGTGATCAACAGGAGGGGCTCTGTATGATGTGTAGGTTGCAGGCTGTGGTGGGGTATTTGGGACTGCATCAGTCATTGTTATGGGTCTGCCTCAGGCAAGCATGGTCCAGTTGTCTGGAAACATTGGACCACATGGATATTCAAGAGGGACGAGGAACTGAGCATAATTTGTAGACCACATGCCTCGCACACTACTGGTAGCAGCATTGTAAATTGTAGGATCAACTTTATGACTAGCTCTTTGGAAATTGTTGCTTTGTTGTACAGTATAGTTAATTCCTACCTGAATTCAGTTTTCTCAGAGCTGCTTTTCTGGTTCCCTCTGGTTCCCTCAGCACTTGTGGGTAGTAGATGATTAGACCTTGATCTGGCAGAGTGAGGAGCTGGACATCATCAACACGTGGATAACATCAGAGCCTCCATTCCCTCCAGTGATATCCCACAGAGCAGATGTACTCTGAAGAGGATTGACATAGTGTGACCATGCAGGTCAGGCATGTGCAAGGGGTAAAAGCCCTCAATGTTTTCCAGCTAACATGAAGTTCTCCTGGATGGGGAGAGAAAAAAGTATTTTGGCTAAGGACTAACCGTCTCGTGAGCCCCTGTTCTGGGACCGTCAATGGCAGTAGTTTTAAATACTCTTTCCTGAAATCTCCTGCCTCTGTCTCCATTGCCTCCTCCTTTGCCTTTACTCTTTCATGTCCTCTTTCAGACATCCTCTAGAGGTGCCTTGTTCCCTGCTTCTTCTCTCCTTCAGATTATCTCTTGTTCATCTCTCTGGACCAGACAAATTTGGCTTCCAACCCTGCACAGACCTTTATACCGGATCCTTCACGCCATCTGTTTTTCTGATATCTCCTTAAGGATAACTAGACACCAGTTCAAGGCTGAGGTGACAAAACCAATGATTTTATTTTTTCCCTTCAAACGTCTCCCTGCTTTCTCTGTTTTTTTATGTAATTTCTCAAAATTTTGACCTTCCAAACCAATCTACGATGTCCTACATGCCCTTGACCTTGCTGAGATGTTGACTGCTCCCTGATCCATGCGAGCAGCTCCCACCACCCAGCTGCTACATCCAAGCAAGCACTTCCTCACTTTATCCATTATTGTTCTTCAAGCCTGGGAAGAGCATTATACAAACACCAGTAGATTCACTTCTTTGTTTTCTTTATTGGGTTTTTTTTCCCCCTCAGGTACCTATAAAAATTGGCACCAATTCTATGTCTGCCCTGCTGAGAGCTCTACCTTGCCTCAATCTGAAAGTCCCCCACTCTGCACCCTCCAGCTGTGTGCTGCCCCTCTCTTCTGAGCTTGCAGGCTTCTGGGCTGGGATTCACTCATCACAACTGTCCTGTGGTGGTGCAGCATCTAACACAGTGGATTCAGGACATATATAGCCTGTAGGGCTGACAGCACTGCAAAGGATTGACGGCAATGTCTGAAGAAAGTAGCAGTGTATACATTTGCAATGTAATGTCTTCGACACTACCATCTGGATCATCTTAAGGTTTAATATGCTCTATAAGTGCTTTGCAAGAGCAACTTGAGCAAGAACAAAAATTGTTTTGTGACATAAGTTACAGATTTCTGGGAACTAGAAAAAGGAGATGTTGAACAACTACTACTACTACCTGCTTTTACAACATTTTTGTTCTCTTACCAGAGAAATCCTGATGTCACGAAAAAAATGAGGGCATCACCATGCAGGTTTATATGATGTTTCTGGCTCTGCTTTGCATGCTTTTCCCTCTGTAATGGTACCGTAATTTGCTGATACGGTATTTTGGATACCCATGTCTGCACAGAGATTTCAGAGTCAAATTACCCCAGGAGCCAGAACAGTGTGTAAATAGGAATGTGAGCTCTGAAGTTTTTGCTTCTTAAGTTTATGGAAGTTCTTCAAATCATTAATAATTTTGTAAGGAATGGAGCACAAAGCATTTCTCTCCCTCTAGTCGGAGATGTGCCAGATTGCTGTTTATCTGTGATCTTCCCAGCAATCTATGAAATTTGAAGCCTGGAGTGATGCATATTTAGATCTTGGAATCAGAAATTTCAGTTTAATGCCACTTTCTCATCAAGTGTAGAGTATGGTGTACATCTCCAGATGGCCTATACAAATGCTCTGCTGTACTTCACTCACTTTTTGAATGTCAAGCATCTCTGGGATTCAGTACATCACCAATTAGCATCTTATATCCATTTGACAGAAATGTTTCCTCATTATTTCATACATTTCTTCTTTAATAATATTTGCACACTGAATTACTCTTGTGATAAGAGAATGGGAAATAACTGTAAGATCAGGGACTGTTTGTAAAACGTTTTTCTTCAGTGCCGTCATGAGTTGTTCACTGGTTTAAGCTAGCGGCCATCTCTGGGTTGAAGGTCTATCAGTGACGGACAGTCACCTTTCAGTCTTACGCAGCACTGAACAAACACTCAGCTCTTGAATCAGTAGCTTTATTGTAGTAATAAAGTAGGACATACCCCAGTAGCACGTGCATCCACACCCAGACCATCTCACCCAGGAAGCACAGGGTTCAAGAAACCGCACCTCCACTCCAAACTGCCCCCAAACCCTCTAATGTCACCAATTGCTTGTCTGAAATCCACATTTACCCGCAGTCCCCAAACCAGCTGCAGCTGCCATCGCCAGCCAGGCTGTTCTGAACTGTGCCTTTGTACGTGTTTGAAGAGCTGATGTGGCGTGCCTTACACCAGCCTACTTTGCCCACAGCGTACACGTTGCCTCCACACACCCCTTAAAGAGTGCACGTGCACCTCCCCACCAGATGCCTGATAAAGGAACCACAAATACAGACACAACTGAGCCTACCTGACTCTTAATATTGTGATGCTAGAGCCTTTCAGCTACATGTTTTCAAACCACAGCTGCATGTGACAGAAACCAGCTTCTGTTTAGAAACCGAAGCTGCTCACATAATCACCTGACTCCAGGAACAAGTGCTTTAAGGAAAAATCCATGAGTAAGATTTGCTACACAGCTGGCAACATTGGTAACATTGCAGTCCAAATCCTCCTTATGCGGGCAAGCTACATTTAGCCTCAAAACTACTGTGCACATCCATGGATGTATAGGAGTAATTAAGATGAAAAATGTTTATGTATGCTCTTCTACTGATTGTGCTATTTAGTTCTTCTACACACGTGTGAGAATGTAAAAGCTCCATAAAGATATAAAGGAGGAAGCTGAACGGGCGAGAAGGAGGAATCCTTCCTGAGGACAAGGAGTGGCTCCAAGTCACCAGGAAGCCACAGAGTTAATCCACATTCTGCATTAGCCTGGTGAGAGTATGGGGACACCTGTGCATGCAGATACGGGTGGGAAAGGGAATCACAGAATCAAAGGATGGTAGGGGTTGGAAGGGACCTTCGGAGATCCAGTCCAACCCCCCTGCCAAAGCAGATTCACCTGGAGCAGGTTGGACAGGAACACATCCTGGCAAGTTTTGAATCTCTCCAGGGAAGGAGACTCCACATCCTCTCTGAACAGAGAGCTCCAGTGCTCTGCCACCCTGGAATGACACTGCTTGTGTGTGTTTTTAACGTGTAAACATTTGCACGGTAGTGGTAAAAGTGAAGGGTTGGTTTTTTTCAAATATATAAATGTGTAGGTGCCTTTTCTTTATACCCCTTCTTTCTACCCTGTCTGTCATGATGAGGATGGCTCAACTTGTACATCCTCTGCTCTCAACACTCAGAACAGGTCAGGGGGGCCAGCAGCCGCAGGGGGGAACACCAGCATGTTCAGAAGAGCTGGAGGTGCCAGGGACTGCTCAATACCTCCCACCAGCAACACACGCAAAACTGAGGGGAAACCTCCAGCGGCCCCGTGCTCAAGTCCAGACCCCAGCCTGGGGTGATGACATTCGTGGCATCCCCAAATCAGCTCCCCACATCAGCCGTTCCCACCCCAATGTGCCCCAGGAGCACGTGGCCAGGGTGCCGTATGCTCTGCCTCCAAAGCCAGAGGGTATGAACTCATTCAGGAGAGAAATGCATCCGCTGGGATTTTACAGCTGAGTTCCCCTCTCTCTCACCCCCTCCCGGCGCAGCTCAAGTAAGATGTGGGTGCACGCTGCGCATCGCTGGGGTGCGGCTGGTGGCATGGCCATCAGCTGCACTGGTGTCAATCAGCTGAAGCCCGGGGATGCTCCTTCTGCTGAGAGGCAGGTCGGTCCCTCCTCCCAGCTGTAGGAAAAGCAAACGTACCCACGCACCATGCTAGGGACGTGGACCAGAAGCTGCTGGAGGGAGGCGCAAAGGGGATGGGAGAGCTGGTGGTGGCACGGCAAGGCAACGGAGCCAGGACTTCACCAGGTTTCCCACTTATTTTTGTTTTGTTTTGAAAGAAACAAGTCGCGGGCAGGCATAGAAAATAAAATGTTTATGTGTGACCTCGTGTTCAGCTTCTCAGGTGAAAATGTAAAATGTATGCAAGCAGTTTTTTAAAATGCATATTATGTTTCTGAAAGACCAGAACTGCTGGAGCAGATCAGATCTCTCAGTTAAATATGCATTCATACATTTTTAAAAAATGTATAATATTGACTATATCAGATGTAATGGCTCCTGTAGAGTCATTACAGTGCACAGTGCAGGCTCTTTATTTGGTATTGTATCAATTTGTAGAGTGGACTGTCAGGGTGTTAATACAGATGTATGTTAGTAACAGTATGGAAGCAGAAAAAATGCTGCATATCAGTAGCCAGCTTTTAATCCTAGCATTTTTAGCCTTTTAGAAATAAATTCAAGCTCAAATTCTCCCTTCCTCTCTGCCCAGTGAGCAGGGTCTGAAGTGTGGCCCCAAGTCAGTGTTGCATGTGGGTCACCAGCGCGTAATTGGGGGAAGCACACGCCGGACCTACAACGGGGAGCTGCAATGCAGGGTGGAAGAGACGGAATTTGGCCTGAAAAGATCAGATGGTTTGTGTCTTCATTGGCAAATGAAACTGCCTTAGGGCTGCAAGACAGGATGTGTGAAAAGATCAGAAAATGGCTTGATTTGTATTTTCTTTGACAGGAGATAAAAATGTCTAATGTAATTGCAGTTAAAATATGAAAGGAAAAATATATTTACTGAGCTCAGATACCATATTGCATGTCTGGGCATGTGAACAATTTTTACAACCAATTTATAAATAGTTAAAAAACTGGTTTTCTGTAGAAAAACAAACAGAGCTATAGAGAAATAAACAGCATCTCTCTCGTAATTCTGTAACTTCATACTGATGTAACCCACCAGCTCACAGAAGCCCTCCATGTAAAGGAAACCAGAGAAACTATAATGATTTTCAGATACAGTTGACAAGAGACCATTTAGTAAACTTTTATTTTTTTTAACTAACAGTATGCAGGGATGTTGTATTCTAGGCTGCTACTAATAATCTCATCAGAATGCAAAAGCAGTGACTGTGTTATAAAACCAATGATCTGTTATATTCTGCAAGAATTTACAAAAGCCTAATGTCATTTACTACACCATGAGAACCATACTTGGATTAAAAAAACAAAAAACCCCAACAAAAAACAGAATTCAAAAAAACCTGATTACAGCTGACGAAAAAACAAACTGTTTGCTAGTGCCAAGTTTTAAAGGTATGATACATGTTAGGGTTAAAAAAAAAAAAAAAATCCTGAGTTGGGGAAAAGGAATGGTCTTTATGTTTGAGAAAGTGTCACCCAACAAGTCGATTTGAACCACACATGTATCATAGCTTTGCTACGGCTGGTCAGTCCCCATCACCCAGCAGTGGAGACTGGATTTGTGTCCTGGGCTCAGTCTCCAGGGAACTTTGCCCCATAAGAGTCTGTTTGTTTGTGTTTGTTTTTTTTTTCCCCTAACACTTCTGACAGAAGAATGAGTGCACCATTCCTAGAAATAGGTTTTCAAATGATTGCAAAGGAAGGACTTTTTTTTTTTTTTTTTATTTTATACAGAATAAATGAAGCAAAGCCTAGACAGACCCAAGACCTTGCCATGCACTGAACACATCATCATCATAATAATGGTTATTCCCTTTCACCAGCAATAAGATGTGTTTTGCAAACATAAACTAATTAAGCCCCACAACCTTGGAAATGAGTCTGTAATTTCCTATAAAAGGGGAAACTTAAGCGAAGGCCAGATTGTGACACACTTACTAAGTACAAGCGCTCCACAAGTAGCTCCATTGACTTCCACGAGACCCTTTTTGGTGTAATGTGTAGTTCAATGAGAGGTATCACAGCCTGGTGTTAAACGACTTGCCTGGAGGCGCAGAGCGAGTCAGAGCGGGGCCGGCACCAGGCTCCGGGACCCAATTCCATCACTCCCAGGGACGTAAATTGCACCGAAGTCGATGGGAGCTGTGTGCGTGAGCCCGACGGGACCCAAGGGCTCCCCGCGGCTCCTACCTGCCAGCCTTGCTCTCAATCCCTGCGTCCAGGCTGGGGAAGAAATGAAACGACAAAGAGCTTCTTGGAAACGGCCTGTGACGAGCGGTGCCGCTTTGGAAAAATTACAGGTGCCGCTTGCCCTAGTGCCTATTTGTGTTAAAGGTCGAGACTGGTCGCGTCGTAAAAATCCAAGTCCTTATTTTGCCAGACGGGAATGTGGAAGATGTTTGCCTGAATAAAGACCGGAGACGAGAAGCAGCCAGGCTGCTGGTGCCGGGGGGCTCAGCTCTTGGCTGCTGGCACCGTCTGCGGAGGGGCTGGTACCCCTGAAGGTGCCAGAGGGTGCCTGAGGATGCTCCCAGAGGAGCTGGCGATGGGGTGACCCTCCTGCACGGTCCCGAGGGCAGCCGGGTACCACGGGGTGAAACCGGGTGCAGCCTGCAGATGCTGCAAGCATTGCGAGGTTGGGACACTTCTGTAAGAGGGAGACTGCAGTTCCCACGATGACGAGTGGAGCTAGGACACGTCCTGCAGTTACAGGACGCAGGAAAATCAGAAATGAATGGCATACCTGTGCTTGAATCCTGGTTTGAATCGCATGCTTTGAAAGTAGGGAAGCCAGCCCCAGGTAGTACAGTAAGGACTAAACGTTGCGGTAAGGAATTGCTCCTTGGGAGTAGTAAACACTGACAGCCACAGGTCTCATCTTAGAAACAGCTCCCAGGCAAGACACTGGAGGCTGCAGCAGCGCAACCACGCAGGCAGGTCAAGCAAAGGAAACCAGTCCTGGCATTTCCAAGCTTTTGTGCTTGACATTGGCACTTCAGTGAGTGTTCTCCTAACAATAATTTTCCATGTAATGATACCCAGAGGCAGGTATGTCAGGTGATGTGTCTCTGGAGAGAAGACAGCCTATGGCCTAAAGATGGTATAAAGCTTTTACACTCTCAGACTTGCACGTTCTGGTGCCAAGGTGCCGCACACCACTGCCAGCAGAGGCAGCTCGTCTTCTGAAGTCCTCGCTGCTTCTCATTGATTTCAGAAAGGCTGAAGAACAAGTCAAGAGAGGACTACCTGCTTGCTCTCCTAAGCTTTCAATGCAGCTGCTTCTCCAGTGTCACATGTAAAGGGATGCATTTAATAGTAGTTGGATTCTCTTGATGCAGTAAACAGAAGTTAGATTCAGACATCATGCAAGTGGACTAACAAATCCAGGAAAAAAGACTTTTGCCTTTAAAATATACAGAGGGAGAAGTCCGTATACATTATTCTAGAAGGTCTTAGCTTATCCTAGAGTTTTGACACCATTTTGAGGTTTCTTAAACAAAACCAAAAAAAAGTGGATTTTTCTTTTGCAGAATAGTGTGTACATCTCCAGCTTGGCTTGCACTTTTTTCCATGTTGGAGGCCCAGATGACAATAAGCAAAGAGATTAGGGCACCAGCAGCTCTGAAAGGCTGCGTTTCCCCCAAGCCTTCTAAGACATGCTTGTCCTAATGTCCCTTTCTCCCTCCTCCACTATTGCTTTTTTCGTTTGCTGACAAGCCCAGCATTAAACATTTGCTGGAGTTTTCATATCGATAGTACGTTATATTGCCATTACTGAACAGTTTGGGGCTTTGCGGCTAGCTACCATGACAATAGATGCACAGCCTGGAACCAGTTTTAGTTAATTAGAGTCAATCAATCCAAACTTTGCTAACTTACTCATGTGAAACAATAGTATAATGAACCAAAGTCTGCAAGATGATTGGGAAACACAAATTATTGCACCCTGATAAATTAAATGTGACTATTGCAAAACCTTCCTTCTAAATGAATACTCAGAGAGGGAACGTATGGGTGAATAAGCATAATTTAGAATACAGGAAAAAAAAATTGAAGAAGCTGTTATAACCCTACTTCAATGTTTTCATTTTTCTTTAAAAGAAATAAAAAGCCAGATTGCTGTATATATGAGACCAAATGGTTATAACGTTTTTAAGATTAAAATTTTTACACCACGTAATCTTATAAAATTGACGTCTCATCTTTGGCAAGCTAAATTTCACAATACATGTGCTGTCTGAAAAAGTGGAATAATTCTGTTTTGTGTGTCCTTCACAACTGCTTATTTTTCAAAGCTATTTGCTAAATCTTTGCCTGACCTTGACAAGGGAAAGCCCCAAACCGCATCAAGCCAGGATACTGCTGCCAGCCAGTCTTTTCGCACAGACAAAAGGACTTGTTGCACCCATTTTAGGGTCATAAATATCTCTAATGCTTGGAGGTCAACTGATGTACCAAAAGAGAATTCCAGTTTTCCATCTGTTTTCTCCTGATTTTCTAAAAGTGGTATTTTTAGAATAATAGAATATAGTTGATAAAAGCAGTACTAAGATGCTGTTTAAGGTTTTGTATTAAAATTGCATTTTGGGTCCTGAACTGGCCTCTGATAAGCCACTCCAATGGTTTATGGCTTTCACAGGATCTTAATTTTGTCCAGTATGCTTCTTACAATTTTTAATTTACAGTATGTCCTTCACATGTGCTACGACATACAAAAAGAGACATATGGCAAAGGGCAGAGGCCCTGTCCTAAAGAGATTAGCCTGTAGAGATGCAGTAGATGAAATACAGTGCACACATGGACCAGCTGAGCCATGAAGGATCCTTAGAATTAAGGCACACAGGATTTAAGGAGTGGGTTTAAGAGAAAGAGCAGGAAACTCTCATATGATGGCTTCACAAACCAGCATCAGATTTGAAAAAGTGGATTTATTGCCCAATGTGTTTTCTGTAACTATTTCAAATTGTCTGCTTGATCAAACACCACTTCCCAAAAACAGCAAACCTTTTCTGCACATCGATATAGTGACATTGATTTGGGCAGAAAAGGGCTATGTGGGGGACAGGGCAGAAGTTTACCTATTTTAGGTAAAAATTTAAGATGCTCTTTAAGCTTACAGGATGTGGAAAAGGTTGTGCTCTAGACTGCAGTTCTTTCCGAGATATTTCCTGAATAATCAGTCCTGAGGTTTACGAACATTTGGATTGCTGAATCACAGATGTGTTAGGCAAGAAAAGGTGGGATATTTTCTGCCCCTTTGCAGAAGTAACCGTATTTTCCTGCCATGTCTATTTGTATATTATTGTCCACAAAATATCCTAAAGCTGTACAGTGTTTTAACCGTATGAGCATATAGTAGGAGATGTCACAGAGGAATAAAGCTGATGGATATTTTCCCTCTTACCTATTTCAATGTTACATGGATTCTGCATTTCATTCAGAGATTAATCTGAATTTGGTTTTGAAATGCTTCTCCTTGTGAAAGAAGATAAAAATCTGGGTGTTGTCTACATATTGCTAGTGCCCAGACTGCTCTTGTCTCAACAGCTCTAGATACATTTTGGAAAAAAAAGGGGAAAAAAAAAAAAGGGAAAAAAAAAAAAGGAAGAACTGAATCATTTAAGACTGAAAATCAGGGGTTTGGCTAAAAGAAAAACCTGAGAGATCGTTTTTACATATCACAGTTGGACTCCTAAAGCTAAGGCTGTCAGCTGTTAATAACAAATTCAATCAAAAGCAGCTGACAGACATTTCTCAGGTAGTTCAAAAGATCTAACCTGATATCTTTCTCTGCAATTCAATTAGGGGGTCAGGAAAACTAATAAAATAAAAAGGTGAATGTTAATAGGGGTAATTTATTAGCACCTGAAAATAATCTACAGTATAGGTTTTTCAAAAATTACCCTGCAAGAATTTTTCTACAGTAATTCCACTCCCCTTCTTTCCTTTCTTCCATATTCTGGATTTTCCTTCCCAAATTTGATTGCAGACACATCTGGAATACAGCTAAATACATGAATTACAGAAGTACTCATCTATTATATTCAGTAAATGCATAGGCCTGGTTACAGGTAACCAGTGTTTGTCGTGTCTGCTCTACCATGACTATGTACTAGTGAGGCATGGGAATTATATAAAGCACATTTCTGCTGTTACAGGTGTTGGTAGAGAATTTTAGAAAGAAACAAAGGACTAAAGTGCATGGAAGCCGTAGCTAATGAAATATAGTGTAATCTCTTAAAGTAAATGTAGGAAAGTGAATCTCAGAACTTGGGTCAGTTTTTTGTTAAAAACCTGAAATAAGGTCCTTTAGCTCCAGGAAGCCAAGCTTTGGTTTAATATGCAACGTGAGTGTAGACAACGCTGTTTTGTACATATATTTAGAGAACAGTCGCTTCTTTAAATATCTCTTGGATGGGAACTCATCTGAATCCAGTTACCTTCACTGATATGCCTCTGACTGAATAAGCTGCAACATGACCTTGCAAATTTAATTCTTCAGTAGAATAATGATGAGAAATTAAATCATCCATTTTGCTCTGACTTTTCTATATTCTTCATCCTAAAATTACTGCTTGGCATTCAGCCCCTCTTTCCCCCG
Source organism: Chionis minor (assembly GCA_013398295.1). Taxonomy (NCBI): domain Eukaryota; kingdom Metazoa; phylum Chordata; class Aves; order Charadriiformes; family Chionidae; genus Chionis; species Chionis minor. The sequence goes on along the minus strand of VZSF01005236.1, from coordinate 182,386 downwards.
CACACAACACTTTTCATTTTGTTTTGAAACATGAGAGTCATGCTACAGAGAGAATTATTGCAGTTTTTCTAGATGGGGACAACCACAAGTGCCTATCAGTACCCCAGCACTGCTGTGCTCTTTATATGTGTCTTTTTCCTTACCCATCATTGACCTGACCATGTCCTTTTGCAGTTACTTAACAACTGTGAAGTCTTCGCTGATAGCATGCTGTTCACAAAATAGGTTTCTCAACCTTAAATACACAATAGAAGTACCCTTTGTTTATTTTACACTAGTCATACCAATGAACAAAACTCATATTTGCATCTTAATTTGTATGCAGATGCAAAGTTTAGTCAGCCTCTAGCAATGTACACTAGGAATGGGACCAACGGTTATGCACAATTATACCACTGTTAATGACCATAACCAGGAAATGGGTGAACCTGTTTTATTTTCTATAAATCACACTGGTTCTTCTCTTACCTTCTTCTCTTTTCTGTCAAAAATCCCCGTGCAATGTTGTTTAGACCCAAATGACGGTAACAGGGGGTCAAACCACTAAGTGATTCTTCCATCTTGTGACAGTTATGTCCCTTCCTAAATAATTAAGCTATCACTTAATGCAATACAGGGAGCTTACTGTATTTCCTAAAGTTCACTGCAGGGCCTGATCCAGACTCATTAAATTAATATTCATCATCTGAGAATGTCTTGATAACTTTAACCAAAAAATCACTTCTTCGAAAATCCTGTCACGATCTTCTCAGAAATCCATGGAAAATTCAGACAATCTTGTCTTAATTTTGAAAATCTGTCCTTGGGAGTAAGCTACATCTGGTTTTGTTTGGTCTTTACCTAAGACAGACTGGAAACTTTAGCTCCGAATGACAACCATTAGTCTTGCATTGATATAGTGATGCATCAAAGGAAGAAATGCTCTGCATTTTCAAAACTCTTGCTTATTTATTCAGTCTTTGTTGGCAGTTTGTTATCATGAACACGGTAATTTATATTAGTAATATTTGTAGCCAGAATGTGCACGAGACTGGAGGATGGAGCTATAGCTCCTCCAACGGGTCCTCATAACCTCACAAAACATTTGTTGGGAACCCACCTGCACAAGTCACTGCACGTGATTCCCACTTATACTGCTTTATCCTGTGGTTCTTTCACCCCTGGTGATGACTCCTGGTCTTTTGAGGCTTTATTTCTTACAGCGCAGCCTTTTAACGTTCTCTTCATCCCGACGAGCGCTGCAGTAGTGCCCAGCTGCTTGGTGTATAAAGCACAGCGCTGCCCTCACCTCCTTCCGAAGGAGGGAACAGGAGTTCATTCCTGGGTATGACCACATGCTACAGTGGGAAATGCTGAAGGTTGAAAGCACTTTCTAACCATGGCAGGGCATTAGGAAAAGCCAGTGTGGTGAGAGAAAACAGTCAGACTCTCGTGATGCTGCTTTCCTAATTTTCACCCATCTCCAGTGCCGAAGTCCCCAAATCTGTTAGCTCTAAACTGTCACTCTAAAAGAGCTTCATTTGCCTGCTTCTCACTTTTCTTTCCCCCTCAGACAAATTATGATTAGTATCTTCTTTTGATAAATATTCCACATACTTAGTCAAAATAAATTCTGCAAGAGATTTAAATATATGGTAAACACTCCTAAAAAAGGATGTATATTGAATAAAACCCAGAGCATTTTATCTATTTCTTTCCATATTTCACCAGAAAAGTATATTTATGCACATATTTAATCTCTGAAGAACTGCAGTTACATATTTTCAGAAGTTATGGAGCCCTTTTTCCAGAATGTTGTTACAATGTATTAAAAAATACCAAGAACATTTACAAAAACATTGAACCAAAAAACAATAGAAGAGCATCCATAGATGTAAGAGCACAAAGCAATAGTTTAATGCTTTAAAATTCTGACTACTTTTTTCAAAAATGAGATCAAAAGGTATAATATTAAATGGGAAAGAAAAAAAAAGTCATTAATTGATGAAGTTTCAATACCGTTCATTAGACGTTACAGCACGTATATGTGTATATACATCAAATGAATTGCTAAAATTGTTAACATTTATATAATGGATTGTTAGTATGGTGTAATCTAAATTATTTCATTCAAGGTAAAAGTATGCATTTGGAAATGGAAATGTGCAGGATCATAGTCATGATCCATTGACTACTGACAGTTAAGGAGTTAACTTCAATGCCTCTTGAATCAGTCGGTCATTATGATTATTATTTATTCTTTTTGCTAAATGGACTAATTACTCAGGCTGATATACATAATAGTTGGCCCTCTGTTGCATGGAAAACCTTGTTGTCCCATACATGACAAGTCCATTCTATTTTCTGCTCTGTAGCAGAAATAAATGGGAAGTTTAATTCAAAAAGA
>VZSF01005236.1:100000-175000 GCA_013398295.1 Chionis minor | reverse complement strand
AAGGGGAAAACCAGAATGTGTATCACCCACCTGTTAACACTCTGGTGCATACTCAGCAATTCCCTTTCCTTTTCTGTGACGACATAAAGTCTGAAAAACATTTTTTGGCAAACATGGGCAACATCATGTCTGCAAATAAACCAGGGCCAGAGACTCTTTCCTGACCCCAAGGACAACTAGCCCGTAAGTATGAGCCTTTCTGGACCCCTTCTTCCTACTCTAATGCTCTAATTATTGTTCTTTGTGGTTTTTTTTTTCATTCAGTGTATCTGGAGTAACCTGGGGACTATTCGCAGCAGGGCAGCCCATTTGGGAGATGCTCTCAAGAGCGGAAGAATGTGTTGTATGCACATGGATGTAGGGAGAAAATGTACATGTAAATGTAAACTGAAAGTATCCCTGAAAAAGTCACGAGTGCAATGGTGCTGTAGCTGAATGCAGTAGTAATGACATTTGGGCCGAAATCTCTAAATGGACAAAACTTTTAAGATAGGTGACAGAAAAGGAAGAGGGAGTGGTAAGAATATTTCACTGACTTATTGATTTGACTTTCCAAGATTTTGCTGCAGTTTACACTCAGTAAAGAAGCTAGCATTGGAACCACTGCCATTTTATTTGATGTTCTGGTTTCCAAAGATGCTCTGGAATTGAGTGCAGTTCAACAATTCATTTGTGGGTTTTTTATATAATTAAAACAACCCCTGCCAGAAAAATCTTGTCTGAAGTATCAATACCTTTTATTTGGATCCTATGTACTGTCTTTTAGTAATAAAATGAAGATAATATTAACATATATTGTAAATTTTGCTGAATGCCATTTTTAATAACTAATGTTTACAAGTGGGAAAACTAATCATCAAATGATAGTTTATTAATGATGCTGACCTGATTTTAAAATAGATTTAATAAAACATTTAATATTAGATTGAATTGTCTTAAAGGAAAATTTTCTGTGCTGGCTCACCGACAAAATGATGCTGATATATCTATCTGGGGCCAAGGTTTAGCATGCATCTGGGTTTCCATTAACTGAAAACTGAGAACTATGGGTATATTCTGTCACTCCTGAAACAAATAAAAAAAACCCAAACAAAACAAAACAAAACCCCAACAAACTGTACCGTGTTAACTCTGATCTCATTTCCATGAATGACTTAAATCAATGGATTACATTAATGTAAAATGAATTGTCAGATTAGGCTGTAGACTTCAGTGGGACAGCAATTTGATTTAAGCTGTCACTGAGGAAGTGCTGCATTTTATTCTAGTTGCCATTTTGATCACATGTTTATAAAGCACTGGGTCATAGGAAAATTTCCACTCCTTTCCCTAAAAAAGTTCAGCTTGTTAAGAAGGAAGCTGCATTTTACAATGTACTGAGTAAACTAAGTTTATGACAGTCATATGCTTTATTAGTGTTTCAGTGAAAAAAATTTTCATTATTTAATTTTAGAAACTGAAAACATTTATTTTAAAAATACAATGGCATAAAATATGGTCCCTTATCTTCAATTTGCTCCATGAGCCTGACAGCATCATATATTAGCTGCTCTCAAATCATTAGAAATAAAGATCAAAAATACAAGGCAAAATAAGGCTTGATTTTCACACAGACATAAATTAGGTGTAACTTTAATGGAACTAGCAGACTTAAAACACAAAAAACTACACAAATCAGGCCCTGAGTTCTTAATAGTCCATACTGGCTTTCATTTGTCAGCTGTTCTATGTAAAGTATTGCAGGAACAGCAAGATATGACATGTGGATATATGTCTGAGCTAGACTGCAAAACTTTAAAAGGAGGTGAGTAACTTGATTCTTTTACTGACGAAACCTATTTTATAACAATTCTCCTTCCTGGAGGCATACAAGGATTCATTTGCTGGAGGAAAGAATGGAAAAAAAGAAGAACCAGGGAATGAATTTTGACCATGTAAATTCCTTTCTTGAAATATCATGCCTGTAGATAATAATTGCCTAAACAGTGCTTGAAGCTCAATTTCCTGTAAGATTTATCCTCAAATGTTTTAGCTTAGATATGCAAAATATTATTGTTCAATGAGAATTATAACTCTGAAGTATTTTATAAATAACTCCTGGAGAATCAGCTTCTTCCTAGGCGTGGTACATATCCAGTTATGATTCACATTTTGTACAAACTTGTCCTCTCGTATGGTAAATTTTAAAGTTACTTAGAAAAGAGTTCCTCAAATATAAATAATTTCTTATGCTTCCTGAGGGTAAAAAACATAAGAGTTGCAAACCACCTTTTGATGCAGATGCAGAATATCTGAAATATTTGAAGATATAGTAAATCAACAAGATAATCAGAAAACTATGCAGAAAAACACAGGAACAATAATAGGGCTATAAGTAAAATGTGAATGTAAAATTGGAAAATACATGTATTGCCTCAGAAGCCAGCAACATTAGTGTTGAGATTCTCATTTTTCCATAACACCATAACATATGAACTGCAATGTGGAGTCAAACCAACGGTCCATCTAACCCATCGTTTTGTTTCCAGTGATGGTCATGATGAGAGGCTATGTAGGGAAGAGTATAAGGGCAGAATAAACATATGTAATATTTTTCCTCCTAACATTTTCCTATCCCAGAACAGACAGATGAGAAGAGACTGAAGAGAATTTTTGCCAAAATTCCTCATGTTCCAGAAAATATTCCTAAACCTCAGAAGTCCTCCCGGTAATCTCAGGGTCATACTTCTGAGTTTCCACAATGTCAGATATTTCTCTCATTGTCCCTGTAGCACACATGGAAACTCAAGAAATGGACATTTTGCATTAACCTGGAAATAGCTAGAAGAGCTATATGTCCACAAACAACTTTGCAAATGGGTTCCTGGTCTCTGAAAATAGACATTATATCCTCTCTGTAGGACCGAGCAGTCAGAAAGACAACTTGTACTTCTCAAGGCCAAGGAGTGTGGCAAGAAGGGGAAGAGTCATGGAGTGGCTCACTCAGGTTTCTCTCCATCATGTCCCCAAGGATATTAGTGTCCAAGATTGCAGCTGCCTCCAGAGGCACAGAAAACTGGAAATGCTGCTTCAGAGGGCATCCACACACCCGTTGCAGGCTTCTCTTGCTCCCAAAGGATGTTGATTTGCCTCAAAAATAATTTGTACTTTTGCCACTAATTTGCTGTGATGAAAAATTATTTTAGTTTTGAAAAGGAAAAATCTTCAGTATTCCCTAATAGGAAGGTGCTATTTAAAGACACACGTCTACTTAAAAGGTTTCTTAATATATTCCTAATCAAATGGCAGCCCAAACAAGCCACTTTTCTGGATGTTGATATTGGTAAGGCAGAAATCATACTGCTGAAGTTCCCAACCTGAATGGTTATTGGGCAGCAACGTATCTGTCAGGGTGACACTGAATCTGTCAAGCTATTACAGATCGAGCTCCAGAATTATATGCTGTGTGAGGGACTATAAAGGAATGAAAAATTCTGATATTTTATATACAGGAAAATCTCAGCTTTTTGATGACCAATAGAAGAAAGATGACAAACAGCTTTTTATCCTTGAGACATATAGAACTGAGGAAATTAGAGAAACCAAAGAAAAACTATGAATGAATCATCATATTTTAGATTGCTAACCTCAAATCCTAATTTGACCTATCTAGTCAAATTGTTTCCTTCCTCATTTCCTCTAAATTTTTCCTATCTTTCAGGCTGTACCTGTTAAGGAGAAAGAAGTAGGAATTAAAAAGAATGAGAAATAAAAGGAAAAGAAAGGTAATAATGTAACACCAGCAGCAGTTAGCCTCATCATCTGTATAGGTCAAAGGAGTCACTACAAAATGTGGAGAATTATTATTACAGTGAGTTAAGTAAAATATTAAGATCTAAGAAAGACCAGAATATAGGTAGAAGTCTTTGCTGCAAAATTATATATATACTTTTTAAACTGAGTGATAATTAGGTTACTAATGAATATATCACTGAAACTGAGAACATAATGCTCAACACCCTCCCAGATAGTTATCAGAGATACAAGAAATGATGCTAACAGGAAGGATTGTGTACTCAAAGTCTTGTCTTTTTTTCCAGTCTAGTAAAAGATAGTTCCTTGCCCTATAAAATCTGCCTTGCTTATGTTCTTGGGCCATCAAGATTATAACAAAACTATCACCACAACACTTTGAAAAAATGTCATTTTAGCTCTCAGAATAAAAGCCTCACTACAAGGCAAGATAGTGAGAATATGTATATTGACTCAGACTGTTCTACCTTCACCTTGAGGAAAATAGTCCTCTCTCTAAGGAAGTCAGCCTTACTTCATCATTGACTTCAATGGGACTGGTTTTAAGAATGTTTTGTTGTTTTGCAAGACTTCTTAGTCCCGAAAGGTTAATTGGAGTGAAGCGTAGCATTAAAAATCTCCTTGTTTGGTATACTCTTTCACTTTCTTATTTTAGAAATTGTAATAAAACTAAAACTTATAGCTTTGAAAAATCTGTGCCAAATGAAAAGGAGGATTTTCTGGAGTTATTATAGATAATTAAAACGCTCCAGTAAAACTCCATGATAGCTGTGACGGGCTGGCATACTAAAGCAGCTCAGCGAAACTGCTGTGACCCATCAGAGTTTTGGGGGAGAGTTAAGTGTAAGAAAGAAACTGCTCTTCCTGAGTCCTTAACTCTCAGCTTATTGCTCCAGTGCCAGTAGGAGCACCAAAACTGATGCTGAGTCAAGTGATGATACAGATTTCATACCCTTGTAGCAATGCTGAATATTATAGGAATGAGAAATACAGCACTATCAAAAGAGAATGCCTCAGTTCTCATTTTCTTCAAAACTATTCTTGAGAACCAAGTAGTTCTCTAAGCTGTAATCCTTTCCACCCCACTATCCCCTCACAAAAAAGAGAAAAATTTACCAAAAAGACTTCCTTGAATGAAGTTCCTCAGCCTCCTGAATTAGCCAATAGTAGCTTCTTTGCCTTTGTCTCAAATACAGATTTCTGCTCTGCTACTGCATACCTGCTCAGCTACCACAGTGCTTGGGCTCAGAGAAATACCCCATTCATTTCAGAAAAAATACTTCCTATGAGAACACTTGCAAATGTAGATCTAAATTTGATCCCTTGCTCCTCAGCCTGGAGTATCATAAGAATGTATTTATAACAGCCTGGATGCACAGAGACTGTTACAGGATTTACTTGGAACCTTGCTCGAAGGAGGAGTGGTTCTTGTCTCTAGGTTGAGTATCTCCAACACAAAGTTTAAGACAGGGATAAAGATGGGAATGCTTTCTACAGAAGCCACATCCACTCAACTTAGACAGACAGAAAAGAGTAAGGGGAATTTGACAGTAATGTCGTGGCTTGCACCAAATTGGTATGGTAACACTTTTATTTGCTTTCTGCTTATGTCCTTAATTGGTTGCTTCTGTACTGCTAGCAGCAGCCCTCCAGAGTACGCAGTCAGATGACAGCCATGTTATGTCGATTCTGTGACAGATGTTTACTGATTTGTCCTCAGGAAGGATTTCGTTTCTAGATCTATCTTCCCAGGCATAGGCAAAATACATGATATGAAAGGTATTTATTTTATTCCTAACTTTGTCCTCACATGCTTCAAGTAGCTGTTTATTTCAAAAAAGAAATGTTTATGTACAAGTTGTAATATGTTAGCAGAAAAAAAAAAAAAAAAGACTGAAGTTTAGAAAATGAAGCCAGTATCCTGGTAAGAAAGAATAGGTGGCTAGGAAAAAGGCTGGAGAAGCAACAAGCTGAGACATAACATCTGAAACCTACTTGTTTTTAAAGGATGCATTTGGAGAATATAATGACTGGATTTGAAGATGCTGCTCATGGTAAAATAATGTAAGGCATTTAATACCTCAAGTGCTACTTTGGAAGATTAAAGTGCCTGTTGCAAGAAGTTTCTTGTAAGGAGTTTTCCATGGGAAATGCTTGATTGAGTCAATCAAAATATGGGATAACTATTACACATTTTATAATTTTGCACATGACAGTCAGGATTTCATTCCGGTAGGTCATTTGATTCTCTGCAGGTGGCTCTGTTGGTTTCTGGAATAGTATAGTCTGAATTACATGTTACACAAATGAAAGACAGTCATAATTCTGGATAACATTGTATTTGATTCTACAAACATCTTTAGGCCTAATGCAAAGATTCCTTTGAATAATTTATCCAGCTAAGTGTCTCTGGTCCCAAACTCCTAATTTAAAAATGTTGATAAATGAAGTATCTCTTTAGCTAATAAATGAAGTATCTCTTTAGTTATCCTTTGTCAGCAACATTCATTTTAATGGAAAGTGAGTTTACAGGGTTACATGATTGAACTACTGAGCCAAGTCAGTGTTGGCAAATGATGGGCTAAATTATTGATGTTACACACTAATGAATTCTGATGAGAAATAAAATACAGACATTACATTTCAAGTGGTTCATAATTATTTTTGTACTTTAAAAGCAATTTTATTCTTTTTCCAAATCATACTGGTTCTGTAAAACAAAAACATAGTTAGTGATTATAACTAAAATTATTGAGTTTGAGGCAAAAATGCTCCTGTAAGTTTTCTTATGCACGTATAATGCTATTCACACTAGGATTCTGATTTCTTCTTATACTTCTGGGAGAGGATAATTAAATTAAATGTCTAAATTTTGAAACTTCTGTCTTTAAATAAAATAATCTACTTTGCAACCATGGTTAAGATTTCAGTAGATGAGTTTATAATCTATGATATATCAGCATGTTTACTAGAGATGTTCTGAACTACTATAATTAATTCAGGTGACGACAAAAACAGAAGAGCTGCCAAAAAGGAGCTTTCAACATGTAAACAGTTCATCATTAAACCTGTGTTTTGATATATGTTTAAAATGGGTAGAAGGAGGTTACAAAACTTCAGGTAGCCCAAAGTGATGTTGCAAGGTTGACTCATTAATTTAAAATGTCATTTCTCTGATTCTTTACTCACTGTACTGGATAAAGAATTTTAATTCCTTAGTTTTTACTTATAAAACCAGAGCTAAGCATTTGCTCATTTGGCAACAGTATAATTTCATAAATCCTATCCTTAATCTTGTCTTCCTAAAAATGTGCTTTATTTAACTTTTCTTAATTACACACTGAAGGCTTCTGTCAATTGCTGGAAAAGCAAATCTATGAAATGTCATTTCATTTTCTTTTTTACATATAGCAACTGAAAAACCATCTTATTTGTCAGCTCATTGCTGTATTTTCTTGTCACTCAAAACTACCATTGGTTTGTTGAAGGAGTAGGTACAAGCAAAGATGTTCTGGTTTTACTGACAGAGGGAATTGTGTGATCCATATGATCAACCTTTGAGAGGTTTGTCATATTTGGCCTCCAATGAGTGGAGTTAAATCCAGTCGGTGGCCAGACAGAAGTGGTCTTCCCCAGGGCTCAGTACTGGGCCTGGTTCTCTTTAATATCTTTATCAACAACCTGGATGAGGGGATTGAGTGCACCCTCAGTAGGTTTGCAGGTCGAGTGGGAGTGTCGATCTGCTTGAGGGCTCTACAGAAGGATCTGGACAGTCTGGATTGATGGGCGGAGGCCAATGGCTTGAAGTCCAACAAGGCCAAGTGCCGGGTCCTGCACTTGGGTCACAACAACCCCATGCAGCGCTACAGGCTTGGGGAAGAGTGGCTGGGAAGCTGGCTGGCAGAAAAGGACCTGGGGGTCTCAATCGACAGCCAGCTGAGTATGAGCCAGCAGTGTGCCCAGGTGGCCAAGAAGGCCAATAGCATTCTGGCTTGTATTAGAAATAGTGTGGCCAGCAGGACTAGGGGAGTGATTGTACCTCTGTACTCAGCACTGGTGAGCCCCCAGCTTGAGTACTGTGTTCAGTTTTGGGCCCTTCACTACAAGAGGGACATTGAGCTGCTGCAGCACGTTCAGAGAAGAGCAACAAAGCTCATGATGGGTCTAGAGCACAGGTCTTATGGAGAGCAGCTGAGGGAACTGGGGTTGTTTAGCCTGGAACAAAGGAGAGTCATGGGAGACCTTATCGCTCTCTACAACTACCTGAAATGTGGCGAGGTGGGTGTAGGTCTCTTCTCCCAAGGGACAAGCGGAAGGACAAAAGGAAATGCCCTCAAGTTGCACCAGGAGAGGTTTAGATTGGATGTTAGGAAAAATTTCTTCACGAAAAGAAATCATGTTATCAAGCATTGGAACAGGCTGCCCAGGGAAGTGGTTGAGTTGCCACCCCTGGAGGTATTTAAAAGATGGGTAGCTGCTGAGGGACGTGGTTTAGTGGTAGACATGGCAGTCTTAGGTTAACGGTTGGACTTCATGACTTTACAGGTCTCTTCCAACCAAAACAATTCTATGGTTCTCTGATACTATGAATTGTCCGGTCTCAGAGGCTGGGAGGTGGAAGAAGGTGACCACTGCTTGGAGAAAAAGATGGAGGCTGAGACTTGAGGAAGCAAGAAGGGAACAGAGGAAAATGCAAATCAACAGGTTGTGCCAGAGAGTAAGGCTAGAAAATGAGCTTGAAGGGAGAGCAGAAATGGCTGGGCCAGCAGTTTAGGAATGAGACAGGTGCAGGATGGAGGTCTGACATTCATCTGGGATGAGATGCAGCACTGACACCAGGTGAGGAAAAGCAGAGACTATGAGCCAGGGGGACTTAGATTAGATAAAAAGGCTGAGCAATAAATTACTGAATAAGAGATAGATGACTGCCTACTGCAGTTGTTATTTACTCCATTAGTTAAAGTGGCAGATAAGTGTATTGGTACTAATTCTATTGATGATTAAGGTGTCAATATAATGGTTCATATTCTTGGAAATTCTGGAGTTTAAAAAAAGATCTTAAAAGAAAGTTATTAAGATTACAAAAAACAAGGTACTTAATTTAGAAATGTTAGGATTCCTGTTATTTCTGAAACCTTAATTCAGCCTATTTTGTGTAAACATTTCAACGCAGATTTTAATTACTTAAGTAAAAACCTAAAATTTATGCTACTTCAAGAAATAGAAATCCAGTAGCCTTCAGATTCTGGAAAAGGCATCGAGCACAACAACTTTAATGTTTTTTGAAAACTTTTCTGTTCATGATACACTCTTTCGGCACATTTTTAGTCCATCAAGTTTTAAACTCTGAATCTCTCTGTCGGGGAGTACACAGAATAATCTGAGGCTTAAAGATTGGTTTAGCAGTGACATGACTCGGTGGATCAGTTCTGAAGAAGCTAGAAGTCATGCAGTTTCTCTCTTCTCGTCTTTTAAGATCTATTGGTTTGAGTAGCCTTGCTGACAATAAAAGCAGCAGGGATAATAAGCTTGCCAGTTCCTTAGATTTGACTGAATTTTTGAGTGTTTGGCCCAAAAATGTAAGTTATCAGAGTTACAGGTGGAAAGTATATGAATTCATAGACTGCATTTCTGGATTTTACTTCTCTTTAATAGGAGAATAATTTTTGCTCAGTGAGAAATGAAGTTGATCTAGTAATCTCATCATCAGTTTGACTCAGATATCAAGTTACTTGTAAACTTTTAATTCCGTGAAAGTAGAAAAAGTATCTTTTCTATTTGTCAGCACATTTTAAATTATTAAGATATTTTTGTGTGTGCAGGTTAGAAAGTGTAAGAAAGTGGACAATTAGGTCTTCTCTGGTAATATACAGCAATGGATTCCAATAAGTGGTGGTGAACACTGAAGAAATGTAACTCTTAAGAATTCTTTTTTTAAAAGAAATTTTGATATAATCTCCTAGATTAGGTGTCATACTTCCATTTTCTCTTAAGTTACAATTTTTAGTACTCAAAATACTCATACATATTTCTGCATAAAAAAATAGTATATTGAAAATGTATACTTGCAAACAAACTAAATAATTCAACACTACAACAATCCTGGTTAGGTCAATCTTAAAAATATGAGACTAATTTGTTTGTTTGCAGCCTCCATAATTTATGGGCAACTAGCAGAACTGTTGTCTTTATCTTCCTACTATGTCCTAGAGCTTTTAGGTGACAGCCACATTTCTAACCGACTTGTTTCATATGACATTTACTTCATATAGTGAAACTTTCAAGTGAAGCCAGAGATGAATTAGCCAGTTCAGGCCACTATAGGTGTTTCTATGGATGCCAGGAAATGTTTGTGGTTATATCAGCCATTGGGCATGACACTTTGAAAAAGAGAGTTTAGATGAAGCATAAGAAGCTTGGTGCACTAAGGCATATGTGGCATAAAAACCTAAATGCAACTGACTTGTACCAAATGATATGTACACTTCACTTCAAAAACGGTAAAAGAAATCATGTCAGAATAAAGACATCAGAGTTTTGCGATGTCATAAGCAAAATCACAGACCATGAAAATGAGGCCAAGAAATGAAGCAGGTTCTAATTTCTTCTATGAATTGGTCTTATTTTGAGATTACTTTGCACTCACTCACTAGAAAGGTCCCTCTCATCGTGCCGCAACAAAATAAATGGTCATGAACATTTTGTGTGTCTATTCCAGCTGCAGTTGCCACTACACTTACATGATAAATTCAAAGATTTCGGTGAACGCTTGTCAGGGTCATTAACTCAATCTACAAAAGTCTAGACAAAAATAATCACTTTAAGGATTGAATGAAAACATGAGGTCATATTTTGAAGAATTCTAGGTGTCATTATTAAAAAATCATGAGCATTTGGGAGGAAAGCCATATATTTTTAGAAACTGTATGTTTCATTAGAACCTGATTAACCAAGTAACAAATTTTTAACTCAGAAGCACTACCCCCATGAGCAGGAGCAATAATAGCTGGTCTGAATTCCCCTTTAACCGCACAAAACAAGTTTTTTATAAATGAATAATAACACTAGAAAATTTAACTTTGATATTTTAAATGATTACTATGAATAAATGTGATTAAAGCACAAAAGCTTAGAAATAATTAAAAGGTGTGTAGCCATGTCCCCTTAAGAAAAGTTATCTGTCATCCAACCCCATATGTCTCCAAGACAAGGCAGAAACAGCAAGACTGCTAAAGTGAAATCAGCAGGCAAAAAAGACACAACTGAGTGTAATCAGCATAAAAGGTGATAACTCAATGCATAACAGAGAAAAATAAAAGAGAAGCCGTACAGATTTTGAAGAGCATCAGCCCTGAGGGACACCATAACACACCTGTGTTAATAAGTTAGAGAACAAAAGATGTACTTAAATTGACTACCATCTGACAGCTAAAAAGCAAGTTAAGAATGAGTGGTTTTCAGAATGCAAAAGGGCAAACCCTGCTTTTAATGTGCAGGATTACAGCTGGTCCTGGCCTTAGTGGAACTGCACTGGCTCTTTCGTGTAAGGAGGTAGAACAGGGTGCCATGAAAACCACAGATTTTGCGCAGTCAATAAAACATTTCCTCCAGTAAGATGCAATATCCACTGAGGTGCCCGCTGTAGATTCAGCAAAGTTTCAAAGCCTTAGTTAAGAACAGTCCTTTCTCTTGCGACCTCTGCAAAATTGCCCAAATAAAGACAATACAAAAGAGATCAAAACTTTTTTCTAGTGCAAACGGGTGTAGTTCAGTACAGTTGAATTATTTTGAACTACAACAGATTTGCCAAAATTTTTTTAAAGACTTCAGGAAAATCAAGCAACTTCAGTACAACTGCAGAAAATGTATAAATAATATGTATAAATAATCACAGCATTCTGCAGTCAAAGAGACAGTCTGTGGGTTGATGCATCATTCCTTTGTGCCTTATGTAGCAATTTCCAGTTAATGAAAATGGGTAAAACTGCTACCAAATACGAAGTTTCCAAACTCTAAGTTCTGATGATCTACTTTTATACCACTTTGCCCTGGTGTGAATGGCTATCCAAGGTGCAGATCTATAGAAAATTAAGCCAATAATCTTGTATTTATTGAAAAGGTACCTTTGTCATGCCACCATCAGAAAAAGTATATATGAAATGCTTTAAAGTTACAATGAGGATAATATTGATACTAATTCTTTTTGTTAGCAATTTGGCCTCCAAAATAATTCTGGCGTAACTATAGTCAAGATAAATCATCTAAAAGGATGGACTAAATTGAAGACTGTTGGGATTAAAGCACAGCCACAGTCCTAAATAAAGCTACACCTGCCATCATATATTATTTTTGCAATTAGATAGCTAATTGAACTTACTCAAGAGCCAAGTTATTGAAACTCCAAAACATCATTGGGAAAACAAAAGTCATTAACATTACAAATACCTTGGCTGTACACTTTTGGGACACTTTTTTTTATCATTTTTTTCTAAAGTTAAGTTTATGTGAAGAGTGAATGTAATCTACAATGGAACTCATAGAAATTTTCTCGACTACCATGATAAAACAAATTCTCTTTTCAGAGACATTAAGCATGTATGTAAACTGCCTAGAATGAAAGAAGAGCAGAGCAGTGTTCATGTACTTCTGATAGATTTCTAGTGCACTTCATGCACTGCAATGCTAATCTCTCAAATTCTGGCACTGGTTGCAATTAGAGAGCAGTAAAGGATTTTTAAAACTTGAAATGGGTTAGAAAAAAGGTAGAGCATAAGAAGATGAAATAGTCTTGCCCAAGAAAGAGTCCTGCACTTTGCTCTGCAAAAAATGAAATATATGAAGAGCCAAAATTGAAAGTAGAAATCATTTCAGTCATTGATCTCTGCTCTAGCAGTTGATTTGATTGCCAACATATTTATTCTTTGCTATTACTATGGAAGAATCTCTTATCTCTTTTTTTAGAGATCACATCACAACTGAAATGCTCAATTTTAAAATTCCATTTTCTACCAGAATTATATTCGCAAAACATATGGACACTAAGTAATCAGCGGATCATTCCTGTTTCCAAGGCAAATATGTTGAAAAAGCATAATGGCTACAAGGATCATGATAAAAAACAGGGAATATATATTTATTTTGTTTGATTGAAACAAAAGGAGCTTAATATAAATTAAAATGACATTTTGTTTTAAAAAACCCCAAACTAGTAATGTCACCACGTACTATATAGACTAATGACCCTTAGCAAAAAAATGGGAAAAGCTGGTATTCAGTAGAAGTTGGGTCCCTTAATTCTGCCTTCATGGTTCACACTCATATTGTTGGTACTTTAGATAATTTTAACATATTTGGTGCTAAGGCTGGACAGACAGCCAAGGAGGTAAAGGAGGGACTCTTTGCCATTGCTGCCCCAAATCCTCACTAATGGTCTTGGCAATGTCACCTTTTTATTATAGGCATTGTTAGTCCTTCTCAAACACAAAGTCTTACATGGCACTATGGTCTACCTGCCCCATTGAAGGCGACTGGACAGCAAGTCTAGACTTTTAAAAATAGGCATAGTAGTGTAGACTTGTAATGATGAAACACTGGTCAAATCCATCTTCCAGTCTGAGGTGTTTCTTGATTTTCTCATCATAATTCTCCCAATACACTGCTGCTGTGTATAACTGGAGAGTGCTGCTAGTTAAAAAGTACCTGGTGAAAAGGGCAAAACCCTCTCTGTTATCTACTTTTAAGTCTCTGTTGGATCTCACCCAGGTCATGGCTTCTGTAAAATACTAGAAAACACTTAGGCAGCCAATGTACTGTGTCTACTACCTCTTCTAATTCACTCTTCCTCAGTGATTCACCTGCTCCTGTTTTCTCTCGTCAAGGTAGCTGAGGGGACGCAAGCTCTCGTGAGCGAGAATCACCATTTTGCTGCGCACTCCCACACTGCTCAGCACAGCAGCGGGCTCCGGTCCTCAGACCCAAATGAGAGATGGATGCTGGGAACAACAAACTCAGTGGCTGCCAGCTTTCATTTTGGAAGCACATGCCACTTTGCTGCATTTCATCAATATAGGAACTTAATTGACAGAAGGATAGATTGATCTGACAGTAACACAAATAAAACGAAGACACTGGTCCATATATAAATAAATCACTGCCAAGACCTCTAATGTATAAAATATCATGTTGCTGAGGGGAAATACTCTTCTATACGCCTTGGTAATTGCTCTTAGCTGAACCAGTTTCCATTTTAATTTTATATATTTTGCTTTTCCCCTATTTTAATAGTAAATTATTATCAGTCAAGCTGCATAAAAACAGTAAGAATAATAGAATAGCAGAAAAGGATCAGAATATCAGAAAAGGATGTCATGGATAGTGAAAGAGGATAAGGAACACAATGTTGTCCAGACTTTGAATAAAATGTTGTCTTCGGTACGTCTGAGGTACTTGGATCTGAACATCTCCAAGTGTTGCCGGGACTTAAATCTAAAAGCTTAGTTTAGGCCTATTTCTAGGTAGTTGAGTTATTCAGGGTGGCAAGATTTACAGACACAGCTTCTTAGCAGGAGCACCATATATGGAAAAAATTCTGCTAAGGTGAAGGATTTCTGCAAAAACTCATTCAGTGTAACATGGACTAGTTATCGACATGGGAGTTCAATTGCATGTGAGGTTCACAGTACAGCTATTAAAATACTGTGTAACATTAGTTTTTTTAGTAAAGTCTTTACACACTTTTACTGTGTAAAGATTCATGTATGAGGCAACCAACTGCCACCTGTGGCTTCCATGTCACTGCCATTATTATTCATAAGCTTTAGGCTGCACATTGGTCACCTCTGTTCTTCCCTCGCTATTGGAGTGGCTGAACACAAGAGAGAACAGAAATCATCCCAGCTATCTCCCCACAAAAATCAAAAAGGAGCTTTACCAGTTTTTCAAACACTAGATGAGAATTTTGAATGAAAAAAAGTATAGTTCCCGGCTTACCTGTTTTCAATGGCACACAGTTCAGTGCAATATTTAACAAATATAACACTCCCCCAAATCCATAACATTAAGAGTATTACAAATAATTAATAAAGTATAAAATCTGATTTTTTTTGTTTTAATTATTTTTTCTTGTCCTTTGGATTTTAATGTATGACTAGGATGTTCCAAATCTTTTCCAGAAGTAGAACATATATGGAAATCTCGAATTTTAAAATAAAAATCCTTAGTGAGATACTGAAATCAGATCATGATGTTGATGCAGTTTAATAGAATTCTACAACTTATTCAAGCTAGCTTTTACTTTAATGCATCAGATATTAACTGCGAAGTGCAATTATATAATATTAAAATGTAATAAAATTGTTTCCGCAACCATACAAAAAGCCTGACTGTTAAAAATTAGAAAACAGAGTTTATAAGAATATGCTGCACTAAAACCACATCAGCAATGTAACTTCTTTTGCAAACAGTAAGTCTGGAGAATTTTTTCACTTAAGTCTTTTAAAAACCCTTCAGAAACGCCATCTGGTTATGGCCATTAATTATGGGAAGAGACTGAAAGGAGTGGCTTTACAGAAATGTGAATAAAATACCATAGCACAAGACAAAAAGAACATTGAAACTATATTATTTAGTAGCCATTTTCCCTAGTAAATATATATATATATATCCAGGGAATAAGTCATAAAATGAAAAACCATACATAATTGGAAACCATTTTTAAATCTCATAACCCCCCAATGTTGCTGTTTTACAAATAAGGGAAAGTCATCACATAACTGAGTTAGGAAGGTGTAATACTTCTAAAAAATAGTCTCCTGCTAAAGAAATCAAACACAATAACAGGGAAGATGACAATATTGTTTACCATGGAAATATTTGCACAAAACAGGACACAGTAACATTTTCTAAAAAAAATGGAGCGGCAGTGCTAATGCCGCTCTATGTTTCAAATATTTATATCCAATGTATTTATAATAATCTTTTGAAAGGTTTGGGAGAAATAAATCTCATCTCCCCCTTTTTTTTCTAACTACGCATGGTATATGTGCTAACTTACTGAATTCATCCTTCATGCAATTCCAGTTTATTAAAGAGGTTAAAAATTTATAAAACTCTGATGGGATATGGTTTTAATGCTTCATCACACTACCCATCATTTGCTTTTCAATCTAGATCAGAATGATCTTTCCGACTTCCCTGCAATCACCTACCTGCACAGCTAATATTTTCTGAGCGTTCTCCTGAGAGGCTGCCTGGATCCTCGCCAGCCCAGCCTGGATGGAGAGGCCCCGCTGCCTCCACCGCGCCGCCAGCGCCCCGCGCAGCCGCCTCTGCAGCGCCCAAAGCTGGGACCGCCACCGCAACGGGAATGGGAACAAGGGGGAACGGGGAGNAAAAAAAAAAATTAAATTCCCAAGTCAGAGTGGGAGAGGAAATTAATGGCAGCGTTCAAGAAGAATGATGGAGGGAAATATAGAAAGCAGTCAATAGCCCATTCTGCGCTGTACGGACCTGACAGGAATTTCACAGTCTCTTGGTTTTTCAGCCCACTCATGTGCATTCATCAGAAACCAGTCACATCTGGCTGCCAGGATGGGGGGTTAATTTTCTCTAAATGCCTCAGCAGTTTTGTTCTAGCTGAGGCAAACTCTGTGACTGCAAAGCTGATGAGTAAAATATTTCTACTTCACCCAGTTTAACTCAAAACCGATAGCCTCGGGACATATTGAACCTTTCTTTAAAAAATAATCTTTTGAAGCTTTTGAATGGCACATCAGGTCAGGCCAAAGTTTAAAATGCAAGTTTAAGACTTTGATGGACACAAGGGCTTTTTTCTTTCCCTGTGTAAAGCTTATCATAGCTTGGCAATGTGTGCTTTAGTGCATGACAAAACTAAAGAGAATTAACTTAGCCATCAACTGCTCAGGGAGAACAATAACATGAAAGAAATTTCCAGATAGAAGTTCCTATTAATCTACCTAGCTATAACCATGTGACATGAAAGCATCCAACAGCACTAAATTGCACTGAATGTGCCGGCTGAGAGTGAGACTACTTTAAAAAAGGATTTTATATAGATGTATAGAAAAGATAACACTTATCCTTGGAACTGCATTCAGTGCAAAGAATCCTAACTGAAATTATTCAAAGTGGGAGTGCTTACCTGATAGGCTTTTGCTATTCACTAACAGTAATTATTGTTAAAATCTACAGCTAAGACTGGTATCAGTTCTGCCCTAATCTGCAGGTATTTGGAACTCATAAACCCAGTGTGGCAGGCCCCCATCTAGAAAAAAAAATGTTTTTAAGAGATCTGAAAATCCACCAACAAAGAATGTTTTTGAAAATGACTGTAGGTTTTGGTAAATTCCGCAAACATTGCTGCATACTCTAGACTACTCA
Source organism: Chionis minor (assembly GCA_013398295.1). Classification (NCBI taxonomy): domain Eukaryota; kingdom Metazoa; phylum Chordata; class Aves; order Charadriiformes; family Chionidae; genus Chionis; species Chionis minor. Next base: position 157,810 of record VZSF01005236.1, on the reverse strand, counting down.
CAATTTAGAAAATGGAAATTTAAACCACCTAAATTATTGCTTAGTGGAAATCCATGGTTTTGTGTTTCTTCAAGTTAATTATTCCAATAAATTCCATAGCTATTGTTAGCATGAGGCCTTCACGAGTATGCCTGTCAACCAGATTAACACAATGGATTGTACCATTCCTTTGGAAATATTACATTTCATTAAGGTCAATGCCACAGGTCAATAATTGGATCAGTTATAAAGAAGCTTTTACATGATAAGATATGACTGCTCTTTAGGAGCAAGCGCAGTGTACCAGATGAAAAATACACTTTTTCAAAAGAATGTAGATTATAGTAATACCAAGTGAGCTATTACAGCCTAGAGAGTAATTAATGCACATTTTGAAAATTAATGGCCTGATTTTCAGAGATAGTGAGTTTCCACAAGTCCCATTAGATTCTATGGAAGCTGTGAGTATTCTGCATCTTTGTAAATGAGGCTGTAGAATATAAAAACAGATCTTTGTACATAATTTTTTTTTAGTCCTCCCAGTATATATTAAAAATAACATGAGGGAAGGTAGACAAACTCAATGGGAAAATATAAAAATATCAGTCTGAATCACAGCCAAAACCTGAACTCAAATAGGAATACATTTTCCAGTTTGAAGAACCTTTTCTAAGTACCACTGCTCCTTTCCTCCTGTTTTAAGAAAATTTTTTTTCCCGAAAACTATCTCTATCTGTGGGTCTGCTGTTAATTCAACTATTTTCAAATCTCACGTTTTTTGATAGCATTCTGGAGTCTGAAAAAGAATGCAGGTGAGAGAGGAGAAAAACATAACAACTTATGACATTTTAATAAAACAATGTACTTAAGCCCTAGAAAAACAAATTAAGGAGAAAACTATTTTTGGATTATCCAAATTCTCATTTTTGTAAGACGGTGAAATAATTGCAAGATACATTGTCATGACGAGGGAAATGGTGGCTGGGACAGCATATAAAAGGATTCATCAGTGAATGGGATTCACCAGTGAAAGGGATCAGTGGCTATCTAGTTCAACACCTATCCAGTTTTTTGTCTTGAGAGAATCAAAAGGCATTCAAAAATTTTGAGGTTTGGCTACTTGAAAGTTGCTATAATACTTATCAAGAAACTGACAGTTTATAATGGCTGGTGTCCAATACAACCTTCACTAATATTTCTCATTTCAGAGAACTGAATAACCACTTGCAAATTACAAGTCCATGATAGCTGTTTTTACTATTCTTAGTATCCCTGCATCTAATGCATCTCATATTTTGAATACATTTTATTGTGCCTAGCATAATGGAGACTAAACCCAATATTTATTAATTTTACAATATTAATTGCAACATAAATAAAATGAATGCACACAATCAGAAACACATATCTGTGAGAAAGTAACAGCTTGATGAAATAATGTTACCTGAAATCTTGGAATAAATTGATGGAACCACTAACCTCGGAGGGACGATGTAATTTCCTGAGTCGACTGCAGACCCTTAGCTGAGTGAACAATTTAAACCAGAAAAATCCTGAGTAACCTCGATAAAGAGCACTTCTAGTCCAAAAGCAGCCCGAAGGTTTCATAGGTTTTGCCATGATCTCTCGATCCCTACTTTTCCCTTAGATTCTCTTCTGGGTCATGTAATAGACGTATGGTTACTTGCTTTTCTTTATCCTTTAAATTTTGATCACATGTAGAGACTTAAGAAGGCATGACATGCATGAGTTTCATAAACAACATTATTGCTAAATTGTTCATTTTTCATTGTTTTTTTTTCCCACTGTTTGTGAAACATGCTCTTTCCTAAGTGTTCTCAACACATCGAGCCAAATGCTGACATAGAAGGTAACAGCATCTCCAGTGGTTAAGGTGTAGTAATACGTACAGTAGCCAAATATTTGTATGAGAGTCACTTTATTTCTGCCATTTACTTTGCTGTGGGAGCGGGATGGAAGGGAAAAGGAAACAGGAAGACAAGCTAGCTCCAGATTTTGGGGATCCAAAAGGAAAGGAAGCACCAGGATCCTTGTTTCTGTCATTCTTGGACCTGCCATGGCTGCAGCTGATACAGGTCTGGTGTTAGTCCCCATGAAACAATGTCCCATTAAAGGGACTGGGTGGTTTCTGCAAGCATCAACCCAAAATGTATACTGCAAGAAGGAGCAATAGCCTTCAAAGAGATGAGGGGGTTGTTTGTTTGTTTGTTTTTTCTGGGAAGGATAATTTTTGAAGCAAGTGGCTTCTTGTCATGGTTTGGGCCATTTTGGCCCAATCAGGAGGAAGGACAGATGTTCTCCCCCACCTCTCTTTTCAGAAGGAGGAGAGATNTTGTTTGTTTGTTTGTTTTTTCTGGGAAGGATAATTTTTGAAGCAAGTGGCTTCTTGTCATGGTTTGGGCCATTTTGGCCCAATCAGGAGGAAGGACAGATGTTCTCCCCCACCTCTCTTTTCAGAAGGAGGAGAGATAGAGAGAAAAGGGACTTATGAGTTTAGAAGGAACTGAACTACTTTAATGAAAGAGTAATAATAAAATAATAAAAAGAAAATGAAATATATACAAAACTGTATCAGTCTCCCAGGATGACAATCACATCACCAGCAGGCACTGGGGAAGTCCCAGACTGGACTCAGTGATGGACAGGAACTGGATTCTGGATCTGGATTTGGGATAGGGATCAAAGGTAGATGAATAGAGCGAGTCCTTGGACACCAGCCATTGAAGGAAGAGTGAACCCTGACCCTTTGTTCCCTCACCTTTTATACTGAGCATGAGGCAGATGGGATGCAATACCCTGTTGGTCAGTTTTGGGTCACCTGTCCTGTCCGCTCCTCCCCACAGGTGTGACCCCTCTACGCTTTTCTGCTTCCAACCCTCCAACGGGGCAAATACCACAGCTGGCTGCCCTGGGGTGTTATAGCAATGAGTATAAGCAAGAGCCTCTCTGCATCCCACGCCTTGGCATCAACTACAAACGTGGGTCTTACTGCTCTGAGAGCCAACAGTTTCTGCACAACAGAAACTAATTTACAGAAGTTATTTTCAGCAGTTAGAAGAGGCCTAGCTAAAAAGTAAAGTTACCAAACAAAATTGGTCCTGCTTTACCACAAACCAGGAATACTTCTCCCAGTCCCCACCCTACAAACGAGGAGAGGATGATCTGATAGCTTTGCCAGAGAGGCACCTTTGTGAGCTGCTGGGGAGATGAATTACACTGCCAAGGAGTTGCCCTTGCCATGCTGCTGCTTTGGGGCCTCACTGTTGCTCTCCTGTACTTGTCTTGTGGCTCCTGTCACAGCAGAGGGCTGTGTATTTGTTTAATTCCTTCTTTATATATGGTACTAATATCATCAATAATAGCATAAAGTTGGGAAAAGGAGGTGTGAATTAGCTGCTGTTGCTATCTTACTAGAGAGGAAGCTTATGATTCGGGGTACCTTATTCTGTTTCACCTTTAAGTTTTTTGTTATGTTAAATCAAGATACTTCATTAAATTCATGCCTGATTTGCAGTAATACAATTGAAATTAAGATAATTTTTTAATTTGTGATTTCTTACTTGAGGGATCAACTGGGATAAAAAGCATATGATAAAATTTGAAGCAGAGACCTATTCAAGCCTAATTCATTATTCCAATGGTCTTGTTTCTATGTCCTCACTATCACAATATTTAGGCTCTCTATACAGTAAACAAAAGGTAAACTGAAAGAAAATCCCACATAGAGAGAAGGAACTCTATCTTATTTAGACCAGAACACTTCTTACTATTGTTGCCTGGCAGTTCACAGGAACACAAAATTTTCACCTGCTTATCTTTCATTGCACAGTCCAGCTGCATAGGACTAGACCAATGCAGACTACAGACATATTTGACAATGGACCCAAAACTAGGGGTGTTTACTTGATTAAACATCAAATGGCATGTGGGCCCATTAAGAATATGAAGTGAACAGCACATGGAAGTCAGTCATGATGCTTTTTCTCGGTCAATAACATACTACTTGGACTGCTTCAATTACCAGTTCTGGCCAGTGACTACAAGCTAGCAATATATTGGGTTATGATTAGAAACCTAATTCTCCTCTCTGCTGTTTTTAATTAGTGCGATTCAACCAATCTGAATATAGCTGTTCCTGTTTTACACCTGAGAATGCAAAAAAAGAGTCAGACCCTCTATGAATAAAGTTTCATTTTATTTTCCAAAATTATAATTTTTCATAAGACAAATGTATTCTGCATTTAGAACAGATCCTTATTTCTAAAGGTGTCTGATCCATTAAAACTGCAAGGTTCGGGATCATGTAAAAGGTAGCAGATATTATTACAAGCAGAACTAGGATACTGGTTGTCTCAAAAGAAGATTCTCTTTACATTTTGCCAAACTTTAAACATTTGATCTAAAAATGTGCATGGCAGGTGTTTGCCTCAGGCTGAATTTGTTTGGATAGCCCAAGCAGTTTGCTTTTTTTGTGAGGTATTTTGAGCAAAACACATTATTCTTCTCCTGTTACAAAAATATACTGATGTTTCCTCTACTAGACGCAGTATGCAAAAGAGACTCACATTTCAAAGGGGACAGCCTTTTTGTATGTGATATGACTTTTGCATAAAATTAATCTGCTGAAAACTGCAAGTCTTTGGAAAATTATTGCCTGCAGGTAGTCACTGGTAAATTTTTCCATTGTTACCAACCCAAATTTTTTAAAATATTGTCCTCTGCAAACACTCTTGAGCCTCTCACAGGTCCTAGAGTTGATCAGATTGTTTACGTACCAGCCTTGCTGAGCAATTAAGAATGCTTATCTCTGCATAACTCTACTCTGTACATAAACCATCTTCACAATGCAATTTGTCATACATAAGGTCAGGAATACAGCACTGAAACTTGATTTTCTCTATAATGTCTGTTATTTTGGTCCACAATGAGATTCATCACTGACAACAATGACATCTGTGTATCAATGTAAATATCCATCTACCAGCAAGCCTGGAGGAAAAAAAAAGTCTTTGTGAAAATTGGAAGGTATATTTGGATCAAACTGTGAAGTCTGTGTTAAGGATGCCAAGTTGTGATTAAGAGATCCAACTGATAATCAAAACTGGTGCAATTCTAACCATCATAGCCTAATCTAGGCTTTATATAGCTGTGCTAGGATACAGTACCATCAAGACAATCCAAATCTAGACTATAAAAATGGAATATTAATAGCCAGTGCAATAATATTTTACCAGAAAAAAAAAGATTTTGGGAGTTTTCCTTTAAGAACCAACTGAAATTTCCTTTCGCTTTCTTGAAGGGAAATTTCCTTTCCCTTACCTTCAGAAACAGCCTGGAAAGTAGGAAGCAAACTCAGCCACAAGGTTCAAGGATCAGAAATTTCTCTGATTACAGAGACTTCAAGGCATAGCTGCTCTGAACAAAAGTTGATTCTAGACTGGAAACAATCAAAGGAAATACAAAACGACACATTTAAAAGGACCGGTAGCTGAAGATGATGTGGCAGCTACAGTAGGAACTTAGAGCTACTTACTAAGTGACTAAACCCACTTGTGGACATTAAAAAGAAGAAATGGACTAAGCAGCAGCAAGAATGGAAAATATACATAGCTGAGGCAGATGAGAGAAACAGATGGGCAGAGCATTTCCAAGAAGTCTCACTAGACTCAGCCCACCATCAATACCATATTTTGATGAAATATTATGAACCTAAACCATTTAACATTAACAACAACCAATTGAGATGTCAGCAATACACACAGCAATCCAGAAACTAAAAAACATCAAGGCAGACAGCAATGATCATATCACAGAGAAATGGAGCACTGGATCCCACCATTGAAACAAAACTCACAGAATTATTCAGAGAAAAAAGGTCTCTCCCTCCCTCCTGCAAGACAAAAGGTTTGCAATGTAATATCATACTGGATGTAAGATGAAGATGGGCAGATATCTTAGTAAACAATAGGCTGGATTCAGCTCAGGTGAACATGAATGGGCTAGATGTAGTCATAGCAAGGACCATCATAAAATACACCATCAATTCTCAAAAACACTTGGAAAGCTTACGTACACCTGCAATCATATACTGAGCATGAATCAGGTCCAGGCTGTGAAGGAAGAAGAGAAAGACGGAAGACAAAGTACACTGTAATGATCAAGGTTTCTGAAAGTAATCCTGCAGAAATGTATTATATCCATATCTCTGCCACACTGTACCCCTGGCATGTTAACCAAATTACTTAAAGTCGTCTTTTCAGAGATAACTGGAAATATTGTGTCTGTCTTTTTTGGGGGACATCCAATTTAAGTCTTGTATTTCTAGAGCTGATTAGCAATGTCAGATTCAACTGAAGACACTGGAAGAATTGAAATCACAGTGTGCCATGAAGAAGGGTGTATTTCTGACCTTACTGTACCGGGGCTAGATCTGCAAAAGGCTTTAGCTGTCTGATTGCTATGCTAGGCAGGTAAAAATGGTTATTCTGTGCTGTTACTGTTTCTGTTCTGTTCTGTTCTGTTCTGTTTCTGTACAGGAAACTAAGATTATTTCACTGAATTCTTTTATTAAAGCACAAATATGTTTTACATTCAGTGAATATGACTCTTTTAACACCACTCTTGACTGACACTGATATAACCGGTACCTGACCTTCTGGTACCTGACTTTCTGGATTCAACATAATATTATTTTGCAATTCTGCAGTAGTCCCTCTTGAGACATCAATGTATTACAAAATGTAGCAAACTGAAATGCAACTAACAGAAGAAGTATTAACTACTAGTCACTGCTGTCAGTAGTAACCTGCTATGATTTTCAGACCTAAACAAATTACCATTGATGTTGAACAGACTAATATGTCACTTCTAAATCTACACTTACTCTATTTTCAAATGATGCTAATCTTATATCAGAGGACCCAATGTGTGTGTCATATTAATTCAACGGTGAGCTGTGAATGCTAAATTCTATGTAAATGACATAAGCCTTATCAGTTCCATTCATTGTTACAACTCAAACAACGGCAATTACAACAACTCTGCAGATTTTGGCACTGTAAGAGTGGCAGATTTATTAGCAAAATCCAGTTAATATTTATCTTTTTATACTATTCAACTACCAAGTTACACCTGTACAATATACAAAGCTCCTAGGTAATGAGATATTTCTTTATTGTCAAATCTGCTCCACAGACTGCTGGTAAAGATTACATAGCTCATTTAAATAAAGCTCTTTTGTCAACAGACTGGATATACTTTAAAAATGAGTAAAAGCCTCATGAAAAAAACAAATCTCAGCTGATGTGCAAGTATTCATGAAAAGATGCACTTGTTTTTTGACCTTATTCCAGTTGTGAATGCTTTGGTAAGCAGATTAGCAACATTAAATTTTAAAAAAGGAAAACTGTATTTCAAGATCCACTGAAAAACAAATGAAGAAAAGCCTGAAAAATCAGAGTACAATCTGATACTAAAAGTCTCAGTGAATGCAGACAAAACCAGTGGTCAATGGAGGAAGAAAAAAATTAAATACTGGTATTGTGATTTTTAACTGCTGTCAGGAGAAAAATAAGGAAAAGAGACAAAAGAGTAAGATCAGGGTATCTTTCTACTTACTGTAGCTACTTACTGTAGGTGTTTTTAATGCCACTCTGAAAATGAAAAGTGTGCTTTCTACATTAGGTTCCTGAAAATGTAGCCTAGAGTTTGATACTGAGTAGATACAGAATACATGGGATGTTATTCTTTCCTCCAGGGTTTTCATACTTGCCAATTTCTACTGCTATACAAGGGAAATACGTCTGTAGTTATCCAGATGGATCTCTGTATATCATTTAGTAACACTGATAATCAAATACTGCTATTTCATCCCCAGGAGCCTGAAGCAATAAACGGAAACATCTTGAAAAGGTGCAGATAATTCCACTTGCTCCAAACCAAAGGTATATATTTCTTAAGGTTTTTTTGCCTCCAAAGCTCTCATGTGAAGAAGGCTACAACGTTGCCCAACTTTTATTTGGTATTTGTACAAGGCCGTTAGAGGAACATGTCTGACGCCACAAGCTGAAGTGTCAAAACCCTGCAAGTAAACAAGATTGCTCCAAAGAAATTCCTGACCTCGCCATTAATTTCTCCTGCTAAAGCAGCCATAATCTCTAATCATTCTTTTTACAGACTCTACTGCTTACTCTGAAAAGAAGAAATTGCACAATAAAATACCATATCTCATCCTCTGTCCCCTCCTAAAGGATTTCTGGAGTATAATTGTTAACACATTTTTCAAAAAGTAAACTAGCACTCTTTCCACACTTAGTGTTGCTGAGAATTTTTTTCATGAGCTTGTAATCTTAAAACAAAAATCTTGCTATGAATATGTTACACTACTTTCCCAAACAATTTAATAGTGGTCTAAGACAAGCTTCATCTTGTGAAGGGTGAATTCATGCCTTCTTTGCTACCTTTAAAATAGACTAAGATTAATTACCAAAAAGTATTTCAGTGGTAGACCTAGCATAATACAGAGGCAGTACCCTGCCTGTCTTGACTAAGGATCATCAAGCATTATGATGATAAACTTTTATATTAAGCAGTTCCCTGTGATTCATATAAAGTATCTCCTGACTATTGCAAAGCAGTAAAATGAAATTCAAAGTAAATTTTTTTTTTTTCTAGATGAGGCATACATTTATCAGTTATCTCCCATAACTTCATGACAACTCAAGGATCATAAATTAAGCCCATCTTGCTCTCTGGCCAGAAACCAGCTGGTTGGGACCAGACAGTACTGCCACTTCCTTTGTATGTCGATGGCTTTGGCACCTGGCTACGATCTCACCAGCACTGTTAGTCACCAGATTATTCCCAAACTTTGTGCAGTGTGATCGGGTGCTGTGATAGTCCAGATCATACAACGGGCACCTCCCCAGTCGCACATACTCCTGGATGCCTGGCTGAATCCCCACCAGCATCCCCTTAGCCATGACAGAAGCCTGACTTTCAGTTAACCATTTGAGGAATGACATGGCCTTCAGCTCAGCAAAGCCAGGCTTTGCACGGGAATTCCCCACGTGGGTTTGCACAATCCACTGCCCGGACAGTGAAAGCAGCCCAGAAGCTGGATATTCTGCAGGGCCAACCAGAGCACAGAGAGGTAGTATGCTTCCTGGAAGGCAATGAATCAATCAGAAGAGCAGCTGGCCAATTAAGATGTGCATAACTTCTTGCCAGATGTTACCTCTGTACTGATGGCTGACTGCATCTTAGAGATGCACATTGTTTCTCAACCCCTGGGGCTACTTTCATATCATTAAATAAACAGAGCCAGGAACCATTCTAGGGCAGTAAGGCTAAGTGGCACAGGCTGGCATTGTCCACACTACATAGTCCACTACCACTTCTCAGTCTTGTAAGAGAGCTTCAATGCCCTAAGACACAAATAGTATTTTAGGGGGAGGAGGAGTTAACGGATGGATGACTGAATTAATGTGAAAGTTGTGTTTAAGCCTATGAAGACGAAACAGAGAGTAGGCATTGCATACCCTTGGGTATGGCAAAGCCTCTTGGGGTAGTGGTGGAATACTGTATTGTGCTGAGGGAACTAAAGCTGGTGCTGTCCCATCCACACTCCCTGCTTGAAGCAGACCTTGGCGCATGTTACTCCTTGACTCGTGTTAGGCCTTCTCTTGGAAAATGCTAGCTAGCACAAGTGAAAACAGGACACGGTACCATAAATATACAGTATAGAGGACTACGGAGCAGGTCAAGCTAGGTCCCCAACACTCTTTTATTTTGTAGACTAGATGTCGCCTTCATGGCCAACAGTATCCTGAGCTTCCTCTCAAAGTGTCTTGGAAAGAGACAGATGCACAGGTGCTCTTCATAAACAATAAGTGTGAATTCATAAATTATGAGAATTCAGGGGCAGGATGGGATTAGGAATGGAACATGAAGGTTGGAGGGGGTTCAACTTCAACAAGTAGGGGAAGATAGGCAAAAAGCACTGATTTGTTGTACTTCCTTCTCCCAGTTCTCAAAAGAAGAAAGATAAAGGAGAGGAAGAAGAAAGACAAAGAAAGATGAAGAAAATTAAGAACAAGACCAAGAACAAAAAATAAAAAAGCAAGTGTCTGCGAAGTGTCTGAATTCTCCACCTTGACAGTGCAGCTCTGTTTCAATCTGCAATATTGCCACCTCAATATTTCATAAAGAAACCAAAATATCAAAAGAATACTGTTGCAAACACTCCCATATACCATAATTTGTAGTAACTCTTCAAAGTGTATGAGTAAACAAGCAAACAAAAGGTTTCTTAATTTTTTATGTTCTAGCTGCACTTCTATTCTCCACGATATCTTCCCCCCATCAAATTTATAGAGCTCAGTCAGTAAGTAGATAGTCTGCTATTGTGTTTACCGTCTGAATTTCAAAGTTTGGTCTGTGTCTCTTCTAGTATGTGCATGGACTTATAGGGGAGAATATTCTAAGTATCAATGGAATAAAGCAAAACTGTGCATGCAAACAAACTGAAACTGTTTTCCTTCAATAAAACTGCCATAGATAACAGGACAGATTCAAATGGATATGGACCACAAGGATCTTTGGTATGGCACACAAGGTGGCTAACAGCAATATAGTATGCTGGTAACCAGCATTGAGTCAGCTACAACAGTGTAGGATTCAACAGTGCTGTTTTTACAGCCAATGAGAATATTTTCATTATTTTGTCTTTATTTAGTCATTTCATTGCTCAAAATGTTCTTTAACAATTCTCCGTGCTTTTGCTTCTAAACTTTTACTCAAGCTGAATTCTGTTGTTTCCATGTGCGTATCATATTTCCCTCACTTTTCCTCCTCAAGAGCATCCACAGATTGGCAGCCATCAATCAGCTTGCAATGCTATTGTAAATTATTTATTATATTTCATAATGATAAAGCAGCACTTTATGTACCAATAAGACAATGTCTGGGATAGTCCCTGATAAAACCTTCAATCACAGGATCATATTCTGCTTGTCACTTAAAAATTCAGTGTAAAAGCTAAATAACTTTTCATTTCCTGATACATTAGGAAGTTTGCAGCCACTTCATCCATTTAAAAAAAAAAAAAAAAAAAAAAATTTTTTGGGGGCATTCTTTTTTCCGGAAAAAAAAAAAAAATTACTTGTGGGCATTCCTCTTTCCTGGAAGTAGCAATTGTAAGATTCACCTACTCATTTTTCACCTGCAGGCTATGAGTGCTGCTTGGCACTCCCTTGGACCCGCATCTAGAGAACTCATAGAAACACAAAGCGTTTTCCTCCCTGCATGCAGCAGTTTGCAGGACAATGAAATTAGGGGCCCTCGTATGGCTGCTGCGCCCATGGGTCTTGTCCTGTTACTGAATGGGGAAACAGGCAGGAAACAGGGGAAACAGGGAAACCCACAAACTGGAGCTGGGTGTGCCTGAAAAAACCGTGGCTGAATCCTGTATTTCATACCCTGCTTTCAGGAAAAAGGGAAGAGCCAAACAGTGAAGCGAATAGCGAAGACAGTGAAATAGGACAATAATATTTTAAATTTATAAGACAAGTAAAATGCCCAAAACAACAATGCTAGTGAAATTAACAGCAACTAAAGTCAAATTCACTCAGCAACTGCAATGGTCCCTAGGATTTGTTATTTTTACGTTGTAGCAAGGAAACTGGAAGTCCTAGGAGGCCAGGCTCTAGCCCAGATAGATCCATGCCTCATCCCTTAGCACCACAACAGGGAGCCTATTAACACTGCCAAGGCTGACTGCCCTGAAATTGCAGACTTTTAAAACAGTGCCATTCTTGGCCCCAACGGCAAAAGACCTCAGGACCTGTGCCCCAGATTTCAAGGAACACCTCAGGACCTCCAGGCGTCAAATGTCTGGCTCTTGTGTCAACCAACAGAGTCCCCAGTGCAGAACTGGGACCACAGTTTCTATTACGGGGGACACACACAGGTGCAGTCAGGCTACCCAGACCTCAGACAGTGTGTTGGGAGGTGCTGGAGTCACAGATCCCAGCCTAGCAAGGGGAATTCAGCATCTCTCTCAAACTCTGCAGTGAAAACTTAGTTTATTTTAATGATAAATTGATCGAACTCAAGATGTTAAATAAATTGTCACCTCATTTTTTTCTTTCATTAATGTTGCTAGCAAATGTTCATTTACTTGTTACTATCACTTAGTTAGGTGTGCTTCTTAAACAAAAAAATTATGCACATCTTAAATATGATTTGATCAAAAAGGTTTTCTATATACCAGTTGCAGGCCTTATTATACAGGTATTGTTTTACAAGGCAAATGTATTAAATAGGAAGCCTTAAAATAAAGAGATCAGAGAAAAACTGTTGAACCCTGCTTCCAAAGGTGTATGTATTTAATGGACGCTACCTTACAATTGTTGCCTATGTTCACTTTTCTTCTTAGCAAGGATTATGACTGTGCAGTCATCTTCTCCCGACTCATGAAAAAATCTCCAGAACTGATCAAAATTTAAGCATGTATGGAAAGAAGGAAGTTGTTACTAGCATGTAAGCTTCAGATTGATTTTTCACTTTGTCAAGAACTTTGGATTTTTAAATCCTTCTTTGAAATGCAGTCTGTATAAACACTTTCAAATAGCAGTTTTCGTAGATAAGAGATGACAGCAGTAATAAACAGGACAGAAAATACACCTTTGCTTAAACTCTTTTAATGAGGAGGTACTTAAACCATTAATGACCAAACTCAGTGACTTTGGTAACCATGAGTTAGCTGGCAGGTTCCACCTATCCTGATTTCCAAGATTCTTAACAGTCACAATTACATAAATAGATTCAGTATTATGTTCCTGATTACCAGATAAATGAAAGATCAAAAAGGAATCTAGTTAATGCCTTTATAATCACACACAATTACCTAAAAAGGATAATAAAAAGGAAAGAGAAATGTTCAGAAGTCAGGAAATGCCAGGCTTAGAGTTGCTTTTGCAATGTTAAGATACTATGTATTATGATATGATTCATAGTCTTTTTCCTATCTTTTTCAAAGCAATGGGTGGACTCACATTGTGAACATATCAACACGTGCGGCGGAAGAGAGTATTTCTGGGGGAGACTATTTCTGCAGAGCATAACAATATTTCTTGTGAGGCAGAGCTAAAAGGGAGTGAAACACTACCCCAAAGAGTTTCATAGATGTTGCTGAGAGTGAGCGACAGCTGAGATTCAGGAATCTTTAATTCTTTCTCACTGTCTGAAAGCAGAGTGGGTTTAACAGACAGAGGTTCTTCCATTTCTCCATAGGCTGATTCAGATTATTGGAAAACTCCACTATCTCCCTAGACCACTCTTTTTTTTTTTTTTTTTCCCCAAATCACTGTTTGTCTAACCTTATCCTGTCTCCTTGTCCCACCACTGCCAGTCTCCATCCTACTAATATCCAATCTAATTCTAGAAAGTCTTAATCTCACATCCCCTATATTCCCTAAAAGACAGTAAAAATTATGTCTTAAGTCGCCTGAAACTAAATTAGTAGTAGACTACAAACATATGTCAACATTGCAAAATACAGGAGGACTATGGAGCAAACTCTACCCCTAGACATCTGATCATCAACATGGTTAGCTCACTCTCTGGTTTTATTCCAGACTAACCTATGTACTCTCTTGCAGGCAAAGCCTACATATGATTCACTCCAGGGACTACTCCCAGAAAGCTTTATATCCCCACGTACCCTACATGTCATCATGCCACATCTCATGGTGTATTATACATCACTTTAATACTATTTAAAAAAAAAAACCTATTGTGGTGGATTCACATTTCAAATAAAAAAACCTGAAATATAGTAGTATATGGTATTAACACTCAGTTGAGGCTGCTAGGTCCCTGCTGAGGTCCAGAGGACAGAAATACACAGCCAAGTGCTGTGTAGTGTGGACAAGCCAATGGTACTGACAAATCAGCCTTGGCACTGTGGAAACCAAGAAGAAATATCATTTGGGCTTGAGCCCAAAAGAACCTCCTTTTTTTAGCCTTCTTTAACGTATCAGAAGTGCCAGAAAAGCAATGTTGTCAGTTTTTGTTGCAATAATAATGCCAAAAAATTGAAAGTATAAATGACAGAATCTGAATTTTCAGTTTTGGTGATCTTTTTCTCCCCACTTCTGCGTGCGTTTCTCTTCTACTTTTCAGGACACACATTCAGCTTCCAACAGCAGAAGTAACAATAGTTATAGCTCATCATAATCAGTTTTGCCTTTCTGCAAAAAAGAAAAGAAAGCAAAAACCTGCACACTGCACATGCACCTTGCTTTCTTTCAGAAGAAAATTTGAGTGCACAAACAAGGAGGGAAACATTGTGTTTCAAAAGCTTCCCAGTTTAGAAGATTGGGAGAGCAGGACTGCAGGGCACACAGCAGGTACACCTACCTGTCAGTGCAGACACAGTTACCGTATCCTAGATAATAGTAATCCTGTTTCAAATTAAAGACTAGGTTCACTAGCACACCAACTGTTCTTCACTCGTCTAATGCAAAATAAGTGCTTATTGGAATGCTTTACACTATTCCAGAGTTTGGAAAGACAGTAAAGAGTATATCGATAAATCTAGCTTTATAAGTTGAATTTATTTAAAAAAACCCCAACACATAAAACCAGACTGATATCACTTTTCTTTAATATATCTTTAAGTATTTTATTCAAAAGTTGTAAAGGCTGCTTAACCCTGGTCCCTTCTGAGGTCAATCATATGTGCTATATAAAATAAAACTATTTTTTTCTATTACCTGAAATATATGCATAAAATAAATCCACCAGAAGTTCAAATCAAGAAGAAAAATGCATCTTCAGTGCCAAATCTACCTCATCTAAGGCAACCACTTCAGTATAAATACAAAACTCTTACCTTGTATGGAGGCCAAACAACAGAAGATAACATATGTCTGCAAAGTCAGCTATAATGTTATAGACAGCAAAGAAATGCAGAATTTTAAAATATATGCTGAAAATCCATATAAGTGCAAAGTTTTGAACTTGGCCAATAGTCTAGGACAGCCAGTTTTTGGCAACTACACAATAACTAAAAGGTTGATAACTAAAAAGCTGCATGTTGTTGGACATAATAAGATTTATAATACAGAGCTCGCTGAAATACAACCACCAGGAATGTAGAAAATGTAGCTTATGATATCATCTAATCTGACAAATATTTATTGTATAGTTCAAGAATGCATCTTAGTAAGACTTAAAGGCTCTCCTAAATCAGATTCCCCACCAGAGTATGCATGTTTGTTACCAGAGGTTTTTCACTGCAGGACACATCTCTTTAGGTAAAACAAACCAAAAACCCCAATACCCTTTCTCCCCAAAACTGAAAGGGGACCACTTCATAGGCATTAAAATAGCCAAAATAAGTAAAAAGATTGTACAGTGATTCTAATTTTGGATAAATATAAGATTGTAAATACAATAAATTACAGTGAACACCTGTTTATAGTACTATTACATTTACTAATCTGATCATAATACTGTATGTAGGAAATGAAACAATTGCATTTGCATGCCTACAGCTCAAGTCTGTTTTATTTCCTGTATATCATCTATGTATCTAGACAGGTGTGCTGGCTTCAGGCTATTTTTACTGCAAAACATCTGAAATCAAAACTGTGAATCGGTTCTGTAGGTGAGAATTTTCCTGACAGAGTATTTACATTTGAATCTGAAAAGTCATCTGCAGCTTAAAGGAAGAGTATATTACTTAATGAACAGCCATGGCCATTGGTTTTAGAGTCGGCTTGCTTACTGGGACCCATATTTATAACCCTTTCTTCCAGAAAGACTGAGTTTTCCCAGTAAGTATGAGGCTACTATTATCTAGATGCTTAAATATAAAGGTTGAGATACCTACCATGAGGCACTGGAGTTTGAAAGCTTTGCCCAACATCTAAATTAAATAGTATTGTGCCACAAACTGGTAAGAACAGGAACTGCAAGATCTCATAAGGAAAACTGCACCCATGCTGCCTGTCCACTCTGGGGCTTCACTTACTCAAACAGCTTAACTTGAAAATACTTCTTACACCTATTAAGAAATTATTGCTTCAGGGAAAACATGAAGTTCCTATGGCCACAATATTTGACTTCAATTCAATATAACTTTCTTATCTGTCAGATTTTTAACTATTCCTTTTATAGCTTCAGAAAAAAAACCCAAACACAAACAACCCAAACGTTTTTCTAATGGGCTGCTGATCAGAACTGTTATTCTGATGGCGAAATCCCAAAGGAAAACATGTTTCAGATATGAAGTATTCCCTCCAGAGTCCCTGGCAGTCATAGAAAGAAGAACTTCTTGATGTATAAAGACGGTGTCACCATTGTCAGAGAACACTACAGCAGGAAATGAACCACAAATAAAAGCAATGTCTTTCTTCCTAGGAATCAAAATAGTTGTTTTTTCACCTACAGTAATTTTGGAGAATAAAATCTTGATGAAAGCTTGCACACATTATGAGAAAAAAACACTTGGCTCTAGCTTTTTTAAATGTGCATATACTTAAGCAATTACTCAAGCTCAAAATTTGTAGAAGGTAAGCTCGTATACAACATATAGAGAAGGTCTCCATCAAGAAATCAAAATATAATTTTATAGAAGGTGAAATAATGTACAGTTCACAGCCAGCTTCACTTTTCCAACAAGTGGAGCCATAAATGCAATTTTCTGTCCTTTGCTCTGAAGAATTAATTTTAAGGTATTCATATTTTTCTTCAAGTACATCTTAAGTCTCAATTAAACCACAAAAAGCTACAATAAAGTAACATTAAGAACCAACTTAAACCCATCATAGCAAGGAAATTCAGACGTAGGCTAAAAATTTTGTCTCACTCTTCATCTTTAAATCACTCTGTTGTGGTTAGGGATTGTACGGCTTGGAGAAGTGTGTGATTTTTCATACTGCACAGTACATATGTTCCAGCACTTAGGTTAAAGGAAAGTCAGAATTTTTAGCCTTAACTCTGAATTTCTTTACCTTTGAAGGCTTAACTCAAGCATCTATAATTACTTTAACACAAGCTTTTTACATTTAAATCTTTTCACTCTGGAATAGAAAGTGGAATTCAGAAAGCTCCTATTTTGCTGTGTACTTCAATGGCACTTTCTAAATTTAAAGGATTGAGCACCGCTTACTACATGAAACTGAATATATGCATTTTTAAATGGCACTTAGACATGAGTAGCTTAAAAGTGGTAAAAAAGGCTTACACATTCCCAATATGAGCTACAAATTCAAACACTCGGGGAGGAAAATCCTTTCCATAAGTTGTTTTCAAGCTTCATCCTTTTTTCTGCAATAACTAAAGCAAAGCCACAGTAGCTGCAGCCATTTGCATCTAAGGAAGAGATGTTTTGCTTTGGTGATATAGTTAATGAGTCTAAAAATATTCAGTATAATAATTCTGTCAAAGCCCCCACAGTCTCCTCAATGAGCAGAAGCCTGCAGGATTCCAATGGGGAGCCAAGTAATGAGCTCTCAGCATTCGCTCCCACACCGTCCAGACGAAATATACTCGGGCCTCGACGGTTCCACATCATTAGCAACATGAAACAAAGACACATGCTTGACTTTAATAAGCGACTAAAGTTGCTGGCTTATTAGGCTGTCACTGCACATAAACTCTATTTCCGTGTGACAAAACAGTTCCCTACAAACAACAACAACAACAACAACAACAACAACAAAAGAAGGAAAAAAGGAGGGGAGCACTTTTACAAACAGAGGTTGGTATAATGTAACGTAGTAAGTGACTGGACAGAGTTGAATGAAGGCACGCAGGAAGTGATGGGTTTCTGACACCGACTCTCCCGGGCACGCCACAGACTGCAGTTTCACTGCTGGAGACAGCGGTTATGGTGGGCTGCAGTGATCAGACTACGGGCATATGTGACTGAGTTTTAGTTGATATTCCTGCAAGACAGGAAGTGAAGAAGCTTATTTCCCACTGGGAAAAGGTTCAGGCATGATTAACTTGGGCATGACCAAATAGGTCAATGATATGACAATGAGTGTCTAGCACAATAATTAAGTGGGAAGACATGTGTGATTTGTTTCTTCTTGTTCTTCACATACCAATAATGCATTAGCAAGGATTCATTTAATCTCTTTCATTAAATAAAATTGATAGCAACACTGTACAATAGCCGTCATTTGAATATATTTCTTTAAATTATATTTATCACTCCAGCAAAACGGTTGCACTGATGAATACTCTTCAGTGTTTAAACTTTAATGTTTGACTTGCAGAGCTACTGGGAAGCTTTTTAAATGTTAATTTCTGCCAGAAGTGTATGTATATAGACAAAAGAAAACACAATAATATTTATGTTTAAAGGTGGCTTTTGATCTCAAGTAAAACTCAGCATTAGGGGTGTGTGGGAAAGAATCCTTCTGTGCCACAATATTCTTCCCAATGTCAAACAGACTCTTTCAACGGAGTGTGACACTGAGATCTCTCAGTTTTTCAGATGTGAAAAACTAGTGAGTGAGACTAACAGAGGAGTTCATTTATGCCATAAGAGTCAGCCACCAGGTGGCTATGACACTCGTCTGAAGGTTGAAGATCAAAGCTCAGGTTCTCTATTCCGCGTTAATTCAGAGAAGGCATGGATATTGTCATGCACTACGGAATCACCAGCATAGCTTCAGCAGAAGAGAATGAGAAAAATCTAACCATACACATTTAGAAAATCCATCTAGATTACTTGAGACAAAAGATGAAGTCTCTGGTCCAAACTGGGTTTAAGCAAGCTAAGATGAGTAGAAATATCGTCCAAGGCCCTCAGAGCATGTTCCTTGTTAGAGCTTCTAAATAAAGACCTATGAAGTATTCAGTTGGGAAAACCTGCCATTTTTTTAAGGAAAAAGGTTTCTTAACCAGCTGTACTCAGCTTGTTTAAATGTTTATTTCATCCAGAATACTTTTCATAAATGTAATTTGCTTCCAGAGCTCATTCTCAGACTCTTTTGATAATGGTAACATGCTTTTAGCAAGGCAGCCATCTTAAACAATATGTTTGATATCTTTATGGATACAATGATGGGCAGAATAATATAGAGACGAACGAATAGGAGAATATAGAGATGAAAGATGGGAGAATAATATAGACATGAAAGGGTAACAAAGATCTGTATTTGGTGGGAGTTCTGTAAGTGTTAATTTTTTTTGTTTGGAAAATGCTGAAGAAGACAGAGTTTTGTAGGCATTAGAATAACACCTTTATACTTCCAGCTGAGATGATATAATTTAAAATTATCTCTGCTGAAGAAGACAGAATCTCACTGTTGGTTCAACAGGTTGATCCATCAGAATTTCCAAGGAAACAAATTAGGTTATCTTTCGACAATGTGAATTTTAACACAAAAGCAGTGGTTAATCACAGCTTTTATAAATGAAGAAGTGCAAGGATGAAAAGCCCAGAAAAAGAACAGAAGCAATAAGTTGCTCTCCCATCAGTACCTAACAAAAAGAGGTAATACATAAACAATAAGGATAGGGTACACTATAGCACAAAGTATAATTTCTTGCTAATTTCAGACAGAGTCTTAGGATACTTCAACAGGCAGTAGTTTGAGCAGAAAGCAACCCTCACTGTGAGGCTCAGGCACAACGTCTGGAACAGAGCCAGGCCCAACTCTGTACCTGCAAATATAACACCACCATAAGGTTTTACGTGACTATTGAACATAATCCTCAAGTGCTTCAATTTGTTCAGAGAGGAGGACATACACCTAGCTCTCCTTCATTACATACAACACTTACAACTGGCTGCCTTTCCCCCAAAGGCTGGGAAAGACAGCCAGCTCACCAAAGGCTTTCCCAGAGACATGGATAACTGAAAAGTTCTCAGTTGTTCAAGTAGTTAGCACTTGCTAAATACCTCACAAGGAACCCAGAACTTTGTAGTCAGACACAATGAACACAGCAGATACAACAGATACAAGTAAAACAAATACATTCTGGAGAAATTTCCAAATTTTAAAAGGAGTATTATCCGGGGGGGAAGATTTCATGATGCAATCTTGCATCTATGTAGTTATTCACTTCTTATCTAGGTCCAGATAGTAAATACTAAACACCAAGATACTGTTGGAGTTACTATCACAAGTTCAATAAAGTACACGGCTGACCTAGGCAGGCTAGGTAGGCTCACGTGTTTCTCTTAATAATGTCAGACATTTTTTCTAAACAATATAATTCATTTTGAACACTTGAAAAGTTCCTATAATTTATATTAAATGATAAATAAATACATGAAAGGAATAAAACTCCCAAAATTTTCCTTCAGCCATAATACACTCGCAATCCATAACTAACAGGAAGACAAACAATCCATATTTGGCACAAATACTGAAACTCTATTTATACCCTGGTTCCCAGTTGATTTAAACCTTCATTAGAAAATATACAACTGTTAGTGCAGAAAAATAGAAATATCTCTTGTAATAAGAGTAAATTATATATGAATGAGAGCCAGACACCCTTTGACACAGGCTGATAAAACCCCTGGCTTCAGGCATACTACTGAATTGGAAACTCTGTTAGGGTAGCACCCCATACAGAATAATGTGAGAATAAAATCATACTATAATAAATTTATCTTAGTGACAATTTAATGCACCATTCACTACTGTTAATTTAATAAAATACCCTTGCAGGGTAGCTGCCCCAGTGTCCCAGATCACATGTTCCGATACCAGACTTAAAGCAGCAGCCGGACTTCACTGAACTGATTGTCAGTCACTATTCAGTGGCTGACAGTACTTTTAATGATCATGGGCAATACTTTAGAAAATTACAGCATTCTAGCTATAATTCCAAACTAGAACTGCCTCTTCATTTAATTCTGGAAGGAAATTATGGCTGCAGGAATCTGGGTTTCACACAGAGGTTCAGAGTAGCTAAAGATCTTTCAAGTACTATGCAGATTCTCTTAATGGCTTGTTTGCTATAATTTGATCACCTTGCATCTAAACAGAAGAAAATGGATGAGGAAGGAAAGGGGGAACATATTTTATCGTATGTACGTTGACTTAGTATCTTTAATTAACTCCCCTTTATGCTCCTATGTGTTCCTGTATAGATATGTCAGAGGTGTAGCAGATGAAATCAATTTGCAAGAAGATATAGGCTTATCTCTTTCTTTGTCGTCTCCCTTGTTCTTCACAACACCTCCTTTCTGGGAAGAGAATATGTTCACAAAATATTGACTAAGGAAACCAAAGATAATCCCTTTTACAGGATGCTCCACACGGCAGCAGGGAGAAATCAATTACCCTAAGCTTTTGTTCCTCCCCCATAAAAGAAAAATTGCAGTTTGAAATATCTGGTGGGTATAGCATCTTCCACATGCTAGAAAGTAATGTCAAGCCTCTTGATGAATGTCGACATGTTAACATGCAAGAAAGCTGGTTATCAGCATTCTACCTGCATGTCTCTCAGATCTGCTTTCCAAAACAAAGGCCACCATTGCTGCCTGCCTGTTCAGTACGTTTGAGTAAACTGTATCTACAGACGGGCACGGGGAGTACATGTACCCCAAATGCTGCAGAGAACTCGGACATTTCTGACCGTGTACAAAACCTGGTATTATGAAACCAGCGGGGGGACAGGCAGACTGTATTTAAAGGGTTAAACAAGCATATATATAGATCTTCAGATTGCTCAGGGAAGATATTAAAGTAGATCAAGCTCTTGTTGAATGAGTAATTGTTTTCAAAAACGTATGTATCAATGGCATCACCATAGTACAACCTGAAACGCTCGAAGCTCAACTAGCTATTCTTCATGATAAAACAGCTCCACCTTTAATTCTTTCCCCAAAGTCCTACAAAAATCCAAAAATCTTCCAGAACTGTTCATTCTTGCCCAAATAAAATAAAAGTAGTCTCTGATCATTCAAGAGCATAATTTTTTGACTTGGGAAAAACAACACTGGCAGATTGATGATTTAATATAAAAAAAAAATCCAAAAGCATATGTAAAACTCAAGTTGTCAGAGGGCTTTGACACATGAAAAGGTTACCATGCATCAGCTGCTCTGTCATTTAGTCGCTGTGTGTTCTTGTACCCTGTAACAAGTGCTCAATGTGAGATAATTTAAGGCAGGCACATAAGTACCACGATGTAGCTTGAAATTCCTATCAATAGCATCACAAGACATGGTACTTATGCCTCTAGTTAAATGGTTTGCATATCTGCATCAATTCTCTCCATCTACCTGTATGGAGGTGCATCCACACCTGACTGGGAAATCATGTATCCCTCACTCGTAGTAGGAAAATTTACCACACTGCTGGTACGTGCTATTTGCTGAACTGTGTATACAGACAGTTACCATTGTGCACCTGATGGACAACAACTTGTTCATGTGTCAAAAATCAGGACTACTTCATTCTTGAGGAAACGTGCAAGTATAAACATGTAATTTTGTACTGTGAGGCAAAAAGGAAAGGTTTTCTGAAAACGTTGTTCTGGAGTTGATACAGAAGGCAGCGGCTTAAGTTTCTGCAATACTTTGTCATTTATATTTTTCACCATAAAATCAACATGCATTTATTATTAAAGCAGCAGAAACATGTATTAGACCATTATTAAAGATACATGCAAGAACATTTAAAATTTCAGTTTTCCACCAAAGGAGCATTCTTCCAAAATTTCATTGTATTAGAGGATTTTTTTTCTACAGGAAACTATTTCCAAAAGCCTTTTCTGCTTTCTCATTAAATTTCAATAGCGTCTGAAAGTTTCATTGTCTCTGTGGTTTCTTAAATTAATTATGAGTTAGTACAATGTATGAAAACATTGATAGGAACATACTACATTTAACATAATAACATATTCTACATACAACATTGCAATGTATTGTCTAAGTCAAAATGTGTTTTTCATATGATGAAAAAGAAAAATATCAGAGTTTCAAAGTCAATGGCTTTAAAAAATTTCTTTCATAGGAAATTTAGAGATTTTTCTTTTCAATATAATGTCATGTAGTTTAAAAAATATTGCAACTTCCTGCTTCTAACCAAGTTTAGCAAATGATAATTTAGACTTTCGTGGCATGATAATATATGCTTTTCTGGACAGTACAGTGCACTGTACAAAACTAGCAGCTACAACAAACCGAATCATACATGTTGGCACAAGAGGCTGGAATTTTCACTCCCAGCCAAGAGGGTTCATAAAATACTAACCACTGAGGGACCTGGTGTCCAGAATAAAAGTTTAAGTGGCAATTTGAAATCTGGTTTCATGGGGGTTAGATAGTTTTTAAAAAGTACTACTGTCAAGTGTAAGAGAAGGAAAACACCAATTCCAAACCAAGGAGGGAGATTTCTTTGCCTTGCCAGCCCAGCTGTATATAACAGGAATGATCAGACTGCATGTCTTGAATGACATGCAGCTATCAAGCAGCCCAAATACATCTCTCCTGTCAGAACTACAGCTCATGACCATGGCTACGATGAGCTGGAAATTGCAGTGATGCAAATAGCCAACTGTGAGCCAGCAAGGGCTGCAGAGGTCAATATCGCTTGGTTGTTTTGGATCTCACCAGACCCCCTTGACCAGAGCTATCCTGAAATGAAAAGGTAGGAACATGGGGAGCTTCATGTTCTGTAGCTTGCAGCCACACTTTAGTACAAGGGCTGCTACGGCAAGAAAGATTGGACATCTCTGCACTAGGAGGAAGATCTCCTCTTGGAGAGAAAAGATTAAAACACATACCATCTGCCATCAATCTTACAAAAGCATGGTAAATAGAAACAAAGACTAATTGCAACATCATCATCCAGATCAAGAATTAAGGAGTTACGCTGGTAGAGTGAAGATAGAAGAAGGTGAGACCACTATTGACAATACTTATTTCTATCAATCAGCTGAAAAATAAATACAGTGAATCCTGTTCTGGCTCCTCTTTTCTTCATTCTATTGCTACGGCAGCTCCCCACTTTAGGCAAGGTGTTCGTAATAGGTAAACAAAAGTAGTGCAATTACTTCTTAATTATTCTTTCTAGGAAAACCTAGTTACACACAATCAACTTGCAAAGATTTTAAGATTTTCTGTCTAGAATTAAAATTGTCCTGAATTTATGCAAAGATCTCTCCTCAAATAAATGTTTCTAGTGATGTGAAGATTCAGAAAATGCTTCAACAGCAATAACTGGGATGGACGCTGTGTTGTAATAATTTGGATACACTTGACTAATGCAGTTATTCGCAATGAGGTTGGCACAGTGCCCAAAGCATTGAGCAAACAAATACAGCAAGACATTCAGTTTAGTGTCTTCCAATACCACATTGAGATCTTTGTTCAGTCCAGGGGTATTTTGGATGCTATAGTGTCCTCTATCATAGAAAATTGTGAAAATATATTTTATTTCTTTGTTAAATTCACCAGTGTGCTTTATGTAAAAAATGCTGGTGAGGCACAAGCATTTTTAATCAAATTAGTATGCAACATAAGGCAGCTGTGTATTCAAATGGGTTTTTAAGCAATTTGGTTGTTTTCTTTATAATAACAGGAAAGAACATTTTGATTTTGAAGGTGACAGAGGCAATATTACCAGAATTAAACAATCTGAATTAGCTTTTTCATGAAATGTAATATGTTTTATGCTTTTAGATGGGATGCTCCACTGCTTTCAGATGAGCCTTTCACTGTCACAGTCAATGGCCAGGAACAGAATAAGCTCTGGAGGTAGGATTATCCTCAAATTTAATTTTTTTTAGAAGAAGCTAATGGCAAATGTTTCTAGCAAACTTTAGGTGCATCTACGTTATAACTAGAGAACCAAGACAGGATATTAAAAGAAAAGATAAGTATGAAATTAGTAAACAAAATTTGACATTTTGCTTAGCTTGAATTTGATGTCTGAAATGAATATAATATCTAGAAAGCTTGTGTGTGTATATATATATAAAATATGATACAGTATATACTTACTTTTATTCTCAGATACAAACAGGAAGAAAAGAATAGAAATCATTTACATGTATAATATGGTGCCAGAGAAATATCTTCAAATATCTACATATTAACTTGTGTAAGACGATAGACATTTCTGTGAGGAGTGGTTTTTTTGGTTTTGTTATATCTCAGGACGAGGAAGTTTTCCTCTGTTCTGTAAAACTGCAGTTTGGATCAGATCTGCAAAGGACAGTAGTTCGCTAATACTACATATAATAATTCTCTGGAAAATAACTTTTTTTTTTTCATAACTGTTACCAACAAAGTTCGTTCAGCAAATCAGGCTGGTTTCTTTCTATCTGATGCTTCATCACAACCCTCCTGGGTCCCCTGAGGGTTTTCCAGTTGCACCTGTGCAAACGCAGTTCTTCCGAGAAGCCCTCGCAGAGGGATCAGTGTGTGCTGTATGTTATTGTCATGTACTCAGCTGGCCAGAGGAAAGCAGAGCCAGAAGATGGGGAGTGACAAAGGACAACGTAGACTGCCTACAGAACATATCTGGCCTAAGACCTTGGTGTAGTAAACTATCAGAGTAGCATAAGTCTATACAATTCCTGACACTCGCCTTGCAGAAGAACGAAATCTCGGGGACAGAATTACAAGTAGGATGGGATTGTTTTCAACACTGTTTTAAACTAACCAGCCTGGACTTTGCACTGAAATGACATAGCATTCACAGCCATTTAAGGCCAAGAGATTTTAAATGCTACTCCTCGGTTTAGGAACCTCTTCTAGAGTGCCAGGTACCACTCCTCTGCCCAGAGTTTTCACCAGGCTTGTGGCAGCTTGTGCCCTCTGAAGGCTGTGTATGAAACATGAGTACCCAGGAAGGTGGTTCCTTTATGGAGTGGACTCTGAGAAGCATTTCCAGACTTTGCCAAGAGTAGTGAAAAAGCTCATAGACATAAAAACACGTTTTGCAAATTATGCAGCTTTAATGAAGTCGACGTATTCTTGGTCACAGAATAATCCTTTGTGTAAATCTTTCTTTAGACTATGTAATCTTGAGATTTCAGTTCACGCTTTTTAAAATTATAGTGGATAACTGTCTTCTATGCTTGCCCCAGAATGTGAGAGACAGTAAGAGGTTTTACACCTGGCTATGCCACTTCATTCCTAGAAGTAACCCAGAATGGAGTATTGCTGGGATCCTGGTATGCAAAGGAAATCCAAGAGGGTACTGTAGGGAGGGCTGGGAAAGGAGACTGCTTGGATGGATGACAAAAAGTAGTCATTATTTCAGTGGATCTGAAGATGCACATCCGAGATGACATTTCAAGAAGGGAAATTTTTCTTGGGGTCTTTGTTGCTGTCTTTGTACGGCCTTTTTGAGGTCCTTAGAAATGGAGAAACACACATTTGGAATAAACTAAAGCAAATAAGTGGGATCATAGAGACATCAACACTGGACTTCTCAACAGAAGAACAAGAAGAAACTCTTCTATTACCTGCTAGTTCATCAATGCAGAAATCAGATTGTTACCGTTCAAAATTATGTCTGGGTTTCTTTCTGATGTGTTACTTCAGCCAGTTTGCTCTCATTGGCTGAAGGAAACTAAGCATGCATCCCTGACATCAGAAAGGTAAATACCATCCATACCACCATATTCAAAATGACCAAAAAAAATTCTGAAGGCAACCTTTGAAATACAAGAAAAAAGCATCATAAGGGAAAGCAACAGGCTGCAATTAGATGGCCTTTCTTATAATTCTATAATCTCCAAGAACTGAGATAAAGAGTCTGGCAACATAAGATCTCTAATCACCCAGGAATAGAGGTAGGGCATTCTGAAATTTGTCAAGACAAAAAGAATTATTCAGAAAACTTCAAGTCATTAGTGTTAGCCAGAATTCTTTTGCAAGAATATTACTAGAAATAATGGTATGGGACAAGATTACAAGACATTTAGAAATGGGCGATTTAGTTAGGGGCAGACAGCATATATTCGCTAAAGGTAAATTACCTTTGACAAACTAGCTTGAATCTGACTATTTTAATGTTCTGTTGTTGAAGGAATGAATTAGTGTCTGCAATTTATCTGATTTTCAAAACTATATTTGATATTTGCCATGAAAGAGACCTAGGTTACAAGGGGGGAATTTCAGGCAGTTATTCAAATAGAGTGAAAATTATCTCAGGAAAATGAAAGAGCATGTCAATTAACGATAACACTTCAGGTGGAAAAACATATACAATCAGCAGTCAATAAGCACCACTTTACTTGACCTATTACACAAATTGCAGTGAAATCAATGTCAAGAATGGCTAGATTTAGTGGTAAAACATATTAGGACTAACAAAATTACATTGAGTTTCTGGGAAATGGATAGTAAAGCTGCATCAACACAGTTTATCTCTGAAAATTAGAACAGTTCTGGTGCTTTTTCATTCTTTAATTTCTCATTCCCACCTTTGTTTTTACTTTCAGTCATTCACTCTTAAGTTCAGGAAATCCTTTTCAGAAACTGTGAATACTTTTTCTTTTTTTAAGGGCTAGATAACTTTAAAATACTTATGCGATGCATTTATTCCAACAGATCCCAAAACCTGGATTTATCTCCAGTGATTTGCGGGGATTCATACCCGAGAGTATGAATCAATGTGCTACAGCTGCTCCCTGGAGAAGAGAATTTCTAGCCTAGGTCATTGTTTCATTTCTGTCTTTGTCTTGTGGCAAGAACACGTCACACTCCTATCTTACAGACCTCTTCGATCAGGGCATTAGGTAGAACTCCTTCAGTCAAGCAAGGAAAAGTGGTTTGCCTTATATTCTTTTGGTTTAATTTCTAATAAAATACTTATCTTAATACAACCCTAAAATTCTTCAGGGAGCACTCAAACTCAGCCCTAAGATTATTTGTTTTAGGAGAAATTGACATATGTTTTAATCCAGTATTAACTTTATAACCAAGAGACGTAAAGAGAGCTTTGGGTTTTCTTTCAGAAGTGATAGAATTACACTTTTTGAGTGTACTTGGTAGGTCAGATGGAAAATTTCTACCTATGCTGCTCTGTGGAAAAGCACTATTTAAAAAAGAAGTATGAGAGAGAGTATGTGAAGTTTCAGCTCCACCACAGTGTGTGAAGGTATCAGCCAGAGCGGTGATGGTT
Organism: Chionis minor; assembly: GCA_013398295.1. NCBI lineage: Eukaryota > Metazoa > Chordata > Aves > Charadriiformes > Chionidae > Chionis > Chionis minor. Next base: position 129,683 of record VZSF01005236.1, on the reverse strand, counting down.
ACAGCATCCACCTGATGCGCGGCAGGGAACCCCCCACTTGTCTTGTGCAGGAGACATGCAGACAAGTGAGCTGGCAAAGCTGCCATTTAGGGTGTAGGTGTGGCTGCAGGTAAATCTGTTTTGCCAGATTCGTGTTCTGCCATATCAGCTCTCCAAGCTGGTACCCAGTGCAGGCAGCATGCTGGCATGAGGAAGGAGCCAGACTGCAGCTACAATAATTTAGACTTGCTGAAGTTGTCATGGAACCACGTTCTGAACAGCCCCAGAAAAGGTGTCCAATACCTACACTTGGAGTATCTTCAGTGGGCCACTTATTGTGATGAAATTTGGCATTCTCCCTCAGTCCTTTCTGACCTCCTCTATTGCCACTTCCTCTATCCCTCCCCGCTCCTGGCTGTACTGTCAGTTTGCCTAAGGAGCTGGGGATTGCTCACTCCAAAACCATTCCCACAACACAGCGGCTCATTGCCATCGTGTCCAATTTCAATCAAGAAGCGATAATAGGCTGCAAAAAACTTAATTGTTTATATGTCAGTATTTTTTTTAATTTGAAGGTTGACAAGGTTGATTGAAAGATATATCCTTGCTGAAAAATGTCAAATAGCCACCAAAAGGAGATGCAACAGTTTCACACCTCATTGAATCAAGTGCTTGTTTACTAACCAGTTAAGTATACAAGGTAACTTCTGGGTACAGAAACAAGCTTTATTCTAATAAAGCCTCACTTATTCTCCTGGGTCATATGTTCTGATAGTTTCAAGGAAAATATATAATCCATCTAAATGTCCCTGAAGTTTTGAAAGATGAGAGTGGCTCTAGCATGTCAGGTAGTCCACTAAGAGAGAGGAGCATGTACAAAAGCTGAACCCTGACAAACGCCTTATCCAGTGGGAAGCAGAGAGCTAGCTGAAGATAGGAATTGTCATATGTTTGCAGCACAGAGTAAAGGTAGCTTTTGTTTTGTTCTTAGCTAACATTATTTGTATCTGTGTTGTCATTCTTTTTATATTCTGAATGAGTGCTTTTACTTACAGACTCAACCTGATTTCAGACACTAAAAATTTAAAGGAGCTGGGCAAAGGTACTCTTCACTGAAGGGGGGACATGACAGTACAAACCAGGCCTCTGGGACACCTCAACAAGCATTCCCGTATCCCATCACATCCTCTCTAGATCCAGAGAGTAAGAAAAAAGCTTCCAGCTCTACTACATGGGCCAGGTAGGAGCAGGAGAGCCAGAAGGAGCAGGAGTGGCTTGCAGTGATTGTCGGTAGCTTCAGAAGTCCCCTGACACGCATTAATGTAGAGGACTAAAAGCCTGAATCCTGAAAATCATGGAGGGACTGCACTCCACCTGCTGGATGATGCCAGGGTTAAGGCTACTTAAGAAATGGAAGACTCAAATTAACATTCTCACTGTCTCATTCGGAGCAGAGGTTTGAAAGAAGATGCCATACCTTTCAATAGCATGTCCAGATTTGGGACCTACATTATTCTGGGGCTGCTTCCTTCAGCATCACTGATGAAACTTCTTCTTTTAGCATAATTTACTCCAAATTTCTTCCAGAACAAGGTTCTACTGTTAGACGAACACCTTAATGACTATTTCATCCTTTTTGTCTCCTCCAAAACTAATTATTCACAGTGTGTGACAATACGGTGAGAAACCGAGACAGACTTTGCCAAGGATAATTTGTAACCTGGTCATTCAGGCAGGTGTTCTTGGGAAAGGAGGGAATTTTATTTCCAACCATATTAATAGGATACTTGAACCTGGGAGGATACTGAGCATCTGAATTACTGACATTTAAGTGAGGAACTACTCCATCTCCCCTTGCTGAAAAATATCAAATGCCTTCTCTAGATCGAGCCATTGGTTTCTGAATATCCTTTGTTTTTAATCAAAAAACCCCCATCAAACATGGTAATTTTCAGAAAGTAAACTTTTGTTTTTTCCAAACAATAACATTTCTTTTTCCTTTGTCCGAAATTCTGAAAATTGTAGTTTTAGATTAGCCTGGAACAAATTTGAAGAATTCTTGGTATTTGTTTCTAACTAAAAATTGACTTGCACAGCCCTGCTATACCCCTTGGTGGTACAGCCAGATTACAAGACTGCACTAATCTTTTCTAGCACAGTATTTTCTTCCAGGGTCTTCTACAGTTTACTTACTTGTAAATAATTACAGTTAATGTAATGCAATAGTGCTGTTGACTCACTAATGCTGCAGTCCAGACACTTTAACCTCAGAGATATCATCATTAGATAGTACTTTTAAATTTCCCAAGGGAGCAGGAACAAAGTTCAGTGACAAAGCCTGCTCAGATTGAAGAGGAATTTGACTCACTGTCACTAGGAGACAGTAGAGGAATCAGAACAACATGATAGGTCCCCTCATTCCCATCAGACATTGTTTTACTGACACGAATCAATATCAGCAATACTGGTAATTTTATATTTTTCTTCTGTGGACCCACCCTAACTGTTTTCTGCTTTAAGCCTTTACTCTTCTTGGGGAGACATCAGTACTTGGATACTTGGCATAAATCTCTAGAAAAAGCTTGAACTGGTTCTGCACTGGCAATGGCAGCACATCAAGCTCCTCTTTACTTTGCTTTTCTGTCACTTCAAAACCAGGTTTTCTGGACACCTTTCAGACCGCTTTGTTCTCTAGTTCTGTTATTTCATATTTTATTGGCCTACCACATTTTTAAAATAATGCTTAAAAGATGTTAGGGGCTACTCTTACACACAATAAGAAAAGCACTGTCAGTAAATGGTTGACTGGGAGACTATAAGACGATGAACTCCTTCCTGTTTTCATACTTTTTCTACTTGTTTTCTTAGGTCAGGGATTTTCATTAGAAAGCTGAGACACCTATGATAAAAAAAATAATCTTTTTTCATCTATTCCTTCCAGACAAATCTATATGCACTTACTGTGTGCCACTCCAGCTCGCTAATATAAAGTTTTCCAAAAGGTATTGCCTAGTCTCCTTGTTACTGTCAAGGGAAACCCCCCTGATTCTGCCATTCTTCCTATGGAGAGTGATTTGTTTGAATCTCAGTATTAATAATCTCAAGACTGCTGGGACAGCAGAACAACAAATCTGGTCATAGCCTGTGCCCTTCTCACTTCTACGGATGCTTGCAATGGTGGATGATTAAACATCTAACAGGGGCAAGATGTTACACGTTGACGTGACTGAGCTATTCTTGCAGTCTGTGGCAGCCCTTCATTCCTGTGCTCAGATGCATAAGCTGAACAACTATTAATGAAGAATAGTGATAATATTATCTCCAAAAGGCCATGGTTGGTGATACACAATGAAGGTGTATCACTCTGAAGTGGAGCACTGAATGCCAGAACAGATTGATGTATGAAATATACCAAAAGAGTCTAATCTATTTAGTTACTGTATGTTGTGAGATAGGTCTTTTTTATAAGATCTTGATCCTTGTTGCCGTAATGCTAATGAGGCCTTCAACCAAATCTGTATTAGGTTATTTTCCGTGTCTTTGTGAAAACAACTGATTTGGAAAGCTAATGTGATTCATACCGGGCATTACTTCCTTTCCACACTGTGTTTCAAAGGATAAAGTGATTCTGCTTTCTCACTCCAAATTTCTATTTCAGCTATCTCTCATTTTTTTAAGTCAATCTTAAAATTAGTCATTAACATGTCTGGTAGCCATAATGGTGTCACTTTTGATAATATTTCTTATCCTCAACACATGAGATGGCAATTCTACCTGCTTTTCTCACAAGATGGGGTATTATTTTTGTGGACAAACTTGAAAAAAAAAAAAAAAAAGGCTGCTGACAGCTATAATAGCTTCCTTGAGATGGTTGCTTACACAGAACTACATTCTCCATATATTTTTTTCTTTTTTGAATCCTCTAGTAAATGAATTAGATAATTACTGTGAATTATAGAGTGTCTAGTAGGATTAGAGCTTGCCAGCACATTGTTAGAGAATTTTTTTTCCAGTCTGAACTGAAGAAAAATGCAATTTTTTTTTTTTTCTGAAACTGAAAGCTTGGAATACTTTTTTTTTTCCCCCCACAGAAATACCAACATATAGTATTTCTACAATGAAATGTATTCCCTGAGGTCTCTGGTAGATTCAAGGGTTAAAACAGTTTGATAAGTGATCTAAATCTGTGGGAAGTAATGAAAACTGAAAAGAATAATATCTGTTAAAACAAAAAGATGTTATGACATGTAGCTTTCCCATCGCTATGACAAAAATAGCAACAAATCTGGACATCTGGCATGCCATAGGTCTTTCCCAACTATCTTTACAACTATCAGGCAGATTGCTGTCCTCAAACTCCTCTAATACTATGTCTGCCACAACCTGCCTCACTGGGACAAGTGTCCTTGGGAGCTGCCCAAACTAGAGAGGTTTAACTTAAAAACTGCAGACCAGTTGTCTCAGCTCCATGGGCTACAGCTAGTAAAGCCCTGGCTCCAGTACAGGTCCTGGAGCTGTATCTTCACGTGACTGGTTCAGAGTATGCATAAATACACAAGGACATTCAACACAGTCTGCTGAGAACTGTTTTGTCAAGCTTTTTCCAGCTAATTCTAGCTGAGACCATTCTTGCTGATTTATGCTATTTTAATCCTTTATGAGTAGAAAGGATTAAGAATGTGCAGTGCAAAGTTTCTACCAGTTTCTAGAATAATGGTTTGCATAGCAGGGTGCATTAATCTTATATGTTAAACTATTAAGAATTTTTTAGTTTTTCAAGTGAACAAGCATGGAAAATGTAGGCCTAATTAGACTTTAACGTAAGTTCTCCTATTAAGGTGTTTGGGATGAGTTACAGTGTAGGTGTGCTTTATAATCCAGAAAGATTCTAATATCTTTGTTTATGAGCTAAAAAGGAAAAGAAAAGTATGATTTTTTTTAATTTAGAGCATTTTGTTGGTTGTTCGCTGCAAGTTTTTTTGGTCAGTTATTGAATGTTAAGTCAAACTATTTTGACATCAAATATTTTTATAAAGTATTGCAAGATTAAGCTGTAACACTGTGACCTTAATGATGCTCTTAATATAAGTTTGAAGTAAATGTGAATGAACATGAATTTATGTAGCTAATCAGAATGTAAATCTCAAACTATTAATCCATGCAGTTAAAAATGAACACGTAAAATAGATAAAATAAGATATGGATATCTTTTGAACTTTTTCTCAGGAAGTTGTTTACTACTCTGCAACCATTCAACCTGGCTACTTTATGTGTAAATAAAAGAAATATAGTAAAAACTTTAAAGAAAAAAAAAAAGGGGAGGGAGAGTTGAATTTAATAATGGAAGCTATTCTGTCTGTTGATTCTGTCTTTCTTTGATTAAATAAATTTGTGGCTCAGTAACAATTCTAACATCTCTGTAAAGTGTTACAGAACAGACCAGTGTTATACTAGCGGCAAGTCAGCACACATGTGTAGATTTCCAATCTCAGAACACTTGGAGAGTGTATAAACCACAGTGTAAGGTTTACTTCCTAAGGCAAGTGTGTTGCAAAACTTGGCCAAAGCTAAGTCTTCTAGTAAAAAAATATTTTCATGGGTACATGAAACAAGACGGAAGATCACACCCACCAACTGACTGGGGACTGATCAGCCTCAGACCAGGTCTTTCCCGCAATGTGCACCATATTAAAGTTTATGTACGTGTTAGAAGGAATTGTCTAGGAGAAGTGCTAACAATGTCCCTCTCTTTCTACTTTGGTTGGTAAAAAAGAGGTGTTACCCCACTCAGTCTTTTCCTGTCCTGTTCGGCCCGTGCTGAATAGGGTTTAGAAGAAGCATATGGATGTAGGGAAAAAAAACAATTCTATTCTTTTTAATTAAAGGTAGAATCCGCTAGGAAATAATGAATAAGAGGGTATGCTTTAAGGTAAGAAGCTGTTAGTGGAAGAACTGAGGTCACCCAAGTTTCTTTGATCTTTTGGCTCTAAGTGAAGTTACTGATATGCAGCAATTCAACACATGACAAAACCCTCTACTGATTAAATTATTTGATGTTTTACAAATGATAATTTCCGTTTCTTGCCTGCTACCTTTAAGCTCAAAAGCTGGCATCACAACCTCCTTAGCATCAACTCCTGTCAATATAGCACCAGAGGTCAAAACAAAGTTTGATCTACAAACTTGCTGGCTTTGTGAAATTAACGTCGGTGCATAACAGCATCGCCATCCATGACCTCCTATTTAAGGACTGTCTACTGTAAGAAACCCGAGTCATTAGAACTACTTGGAATATTCCAATCCATCTTGCTTGTCTTGATACCATAGATGGCACTGAGGCAGAAGAGGTGGAAAGTATCCTGAAAACATCTATGAAAATGCAGGAAAAAAGCACCCTTTTTCTCCAGGCATTACAGAACACTCAATTTAAAAAATAAATGCATAAATGATTTATCAAATGTATATATATCTTGGGACAGCTGCTTCTGGGAGACTGTAGGACCTTACTAACACTGAAGTCCTACAGACATCGCTGTATTCTGCGACTGCTTCTGTCCTATGCAACAAAACTGTAACGTGACTAGCCACTGATATGGCTGATGCATATGGAAAGGAGACTGACTTCTCTATAAATTACCTCAGTAGCTTCCTTTTGCTATCAAACTAATAATTTGGTTTGGCTGCCTGTTGTATTAATTTCCTGATCGAGTCATTTGAACTTATTGAGTTATTGATTCAAATTTAATTACAACATTAACTCAATGTTTACATTGTTGAAATATAATTAGCTCAAAGAAATTTTAGTAAATTTGCATAATAAAAAGCTTACTGAAGATACAATTTTTTACTTGTGTTTTCATATTAAGCTGGCTATTTTGTCAGCTACCATAGTGTCAAAAGCCTAAAGGCAGAAAGAACCTCAGTTAAAAATACTGGAAATCACACATTTTTGCTTACTAGCTACTACATAAGCTTGTTATACTGGCAAAAAACAAACATCGGCTCCATTATCCATTTCTGTTCCTTACCAAAACAGCTCTGAAAGCTTTTTAAACTTTTAAAAACACATAACAATTCTGACATTTCTTCTGCGACAATTTAAATTTCTTTCTCACTGAATCCTTGACATTATTATTTTTCATTTGAGATTTGTAAGGAAATGGGAATGGGGGCGGCCATTTTTTGTCGTAATTTTATCCATGCTTTCACTATTTGTCTTGTGAAACATGAAGCAATCCAAGATCTCCAGGTAAGTGAACTGACTAAGCAAAAACACAATTTAGAGACAGAATTTTTTTTTTGTTTGTATGAGAACAGTATTTTTTTCAGTTAGGTCAATTAATGGGAACAACAAAATCAGAAGGAATTAATTGGCTGAACCAACGTGTCCATTGTCAGATTTACTTTATATTCTATTTGGTCTTTCTAAACAAAAGGGAAATTATTTTTAAAACATTTATATCCCAGAGGAGCAATATACTAAGAGCAGAAATATCCAAGAGGGCTCAGTCAGATACATGCGTGAGAAAGACGTGAAAATATGTGCTCTATAAAAGCATAAAGGAACTGCACTTGACTTGCATGACTTTGTATCAAGCATGCTACAGCAGGCTTTTGATTCTAATATGAAACTATAGTAAGGATCATTGCACTAATGCATGAGGATTTGTGATAATGTTGCAGAAATTTTACTGTCAAAACTGAACTGCAGTGTAATGACTTTTGTTATCATGGTTTCTAATAACTATTCAGTATGAATTGACCCTACATATGTTTTAGTGCAATAATATGTCAGTTACCCAGAAAGTAAAAAAAAAAAAAAAAAAAAAAAAAAAAAAAAAAAAAAAAAAAAAAAAAAAAAAAAAAAAAAAAAAAAAAAAAAAAAAAAAAAAAAAAAAAAAAAAAAAAAAAAAAAAAAAAAAAAAAAAAAAAAAAAAAAAAAAAAAAAAAAAAAAAAAAAAAAAAAAAAAAAAAAAAAAAAAAAAAAAAAAAAAAAAAAAAAAAAAAAAAAAAAAAAAAAAAAAAAAAAAAAAAAAAAAAAAAAAAAAAAAAAAAAAAAAAAAAAAAAAAAAAAAAAAAAAAAAAAAAAAAAAAAAAAAAAAAAAAAAAAAAAAAAAAAAAAAAAAAAAAAAAAAAAAAAAAAAAAAAAAAAAAAAAAAAAAAAAAAAAAAAAAAAAAAAAAAAAAAAAAAAAAAAAAAAAAAAAAAAAAAAAAAAAAAAAAAAAAAAAAAAAAAAAAAAAAAAAAAAAAAAAAAAAAAAAAAAAAAAAAAAAAAAAAAAAAAAAAAAAAAAAAAAAAAAAAAAAAAAAAAAAAAAAAAAAAAAAAAAAAAAAAAAAAAAAAAAAAAAAAAAAAAAAAAAAAAAAAAAAAAAAAAAAGAAAGAGAAATCAATAGGCCTCTTCCCTCCAAGCTCTTACTAGAAAGTAGCCACCTGAAGAGAGCAGATCAGGAATATGAGAATTTTACTTACATTTCAAAGCAATTATAATTTCCACAGACACTATTTTTAAATAGAAGTTATATCAACAAAAACAATTACCAAAGTTTTGTAAGACCGTGCCCCTCGCAGCGTTAATGACAGATTCAATGAAAGAGGTTCTTAACGTATAATGACATCTTATACCTCTATATTCAGGAATCAACTCTGATTTCATTATGAGAACAAATGCTGATGTCTACAGTACAATTGTTTACAAGCTGGCACAATACATTGAAGGTATCAAATTCTACTCATGGAATAGATATTCTAAGATTGTTCAGTACAAAAAGGAAGACATGGTAAATAAGTAGATTTGGTTTTCATGCATAATCATATTCCTTGTGCTAATATGCTAGCCCATTGAGATTTCCAGGAGAAACTGCTGCTATGTATTTGCAGGGAAGAAGCTGTATTAGGTAAGATTTTGTTACTGGAAGTCTACCACATAAGACAAACCTACAAATTTTTTATATAGAAGATTTTGCCACATGAAAATATACATGTAAAAACAAAATATCAGCATTATTAAAAAAAAAGAAAGTCTCACTGCCCTCAAAAGCAAATGTTTAGGTAAAATATTAGTACTAAATAGAATGTATTTAAAGATAATGTCAAGATCCATCAGAGTTTGTTTCAATGTCATCTAGAAAAGATGGAAATGTGTGATTCATGCTATAATGAAGCTAGCACATCCAACATGACAGACATGCCATTGTCATGGAAGATATATATGAGGGAAAACAAATTAAAGAATGTCTTTGTAAAGTGTCTGTCTTTCTCAAAGACAGTAAACTAATAGATGACAAGAGTACCAGGCTTCACTGAAATTTAATCAAATTAAACATTAGGATAGGATAAATATAAATGCTTTGTGGTAGTGATTATGTAATAAAGTATCTTTGGAGACAGAAAAAATATTTTATTTTTTGTTAATGAAACCAAATATTATGTATTTATGGTCTGACCAGCAGCTATTAAAAAAAAAAACAAATCCAAACTTTTTAAAAATAATAAATTAATTACGTAAGCAAAACATTCGGTGGAAACCATATAGCCATTACACCCCTACAGTCATCTGAAATCTACACAAAATACTGTTTAGAGATAATATTAAAAAAGAACATTAGCAGATTCTAACATCTGTCACACAATAAAAGTAAGGTTTAAAAACCTTCAAATGCTTGAATGTGATTTTAAAAATTATACTAAGTCAAAAGAACATAATAGTAGCTCAGAATTTTTTAAATATCTGCATTTAGGAGTTTAATTTTCAGACACACTAGAGTGAATATCCCCCTTTAAGCTTAACTTGCTTGTTGTTCATAAGACAAAAAACGATGGCTCCAAACACTCTTGCAGAGAAAAGTAATATTGAAAAACTGAACATCAGCACTGTAAATATGAATGAAGCCAGAAAAGGTTTCTCACATGTGTGATGTGGCATACATGCCACAACACATTTCTGAAATGCTTGTCTTTAGGAACCAAGGTTTTCTGGTTTATACCAGAAGCAAGGAAAATATTTGAGGTTACGTTTTGACAAATAGACTTTTAATGGAACATACACAGAATAAAATTAATAAAAACTTCCTGTAGTTTTCCTTTTTTTAAAAATTTTGATAAAAAAAAATCATCACCCCTTACATTTGTCATATTAGGTACTCCTTTCCATTTCACAGAAAGTTAATTCTCTATTTAGATCACTTAATCTAAGTTCCTCCCTTCAGTAGGACACCACCAACAGTCAAGAATTTTTCTTTCTTCTGACCATGCACTTCTGAAATTTTTCTGTTTATAGAGTTTTTGCCTTCCCTCTATTTTCTCTGATACTTCCTTTGGCATCCATTCTTACCTACACAGATTTCCCTTCTTTCTTCTGTGAAGCTCCTTCCTCTTATACTTATCCCCACCACCCCTCTTTTCCTCACCATTCGTCAGGCTAATTCTCACTTTTCTCCAGTTTCCTGGGACACTTTTTTTTGGTCTTCTCTGGTTTCTGATCCTTGAGAGTTCACTGGAATCACTTTTTGAAACATCTTACAGACAAAAGAACTTTAGAAATTTCAACTCTTCTTAGTTAAAGCTGCAATCCTTACCTGACTTTTTCATTTCAGAAGCTTAACAACAACATACAATCTCATGAAATTAGTTAGAATTAAAGAATTTATAATGCAATAATGGGATAGAGTTAAGACAAAAGCAGAAATAGAATTATACACACACACACGCATCATACTACCAGTGTTATAGAGCCACTCTTCATTAATCTCAGGAATTTATGACAGCAAGGAGGCTTTTCTGATTCACAGTAAACCTGAAATATCCACGTGTGTTATCCGCCAGGCTACTATGCTACACTCTCCTTAAATATCCACAGAAAGTTAGCGACATCCAGAAAATGTCAATGGGAGAGGAAACCTTCTTCTCACCCACCTCATATGTATAGCAATAGGCAGAAAACACATCTCCTCCCAAGAGCATGTCTTTGCATTCCCTATGTAGAAGATGGTATTATGCTTTTTATGAGCATAGACCATAAATATATATCATATATGCCCATATGATATATATATTCAGCAATGTGTATCCCCTCCACTCAATAAGGGCACCTTCCTCAATGCAAAGAAGCTTACAAAGTCATGTCAAAACACTTCATCTTCCCAAAGCATTATTTCACCCATCATCAAGATGGAGCCTTTCCTGGGTCTGAACAAAGCAGCTACATAGAAGCCCAAGGTAAACCTATTTCATTAATTAAAGCAGTTACTATACCCAGTTAAAATTATGGAAAAAAAAAATAAAATAAGGCAATTTGCCTTTTACATTACTATTTGTAAAAATTGGCTTCTAATTTTGAGTAATCATATATATAGGGGAGAAAGTTCTCAGGATTTAGGGAAGGATGAACACACTTTCTTCTTCTTGAATGTTCATGTCACTGTAATGCATATATATAGCACAGCACCTAGAAAAATCATTACTTTGACACTCTTCCAGAATTGATTTTCTGTTGCGGTTATAATTCTCTTATTAGCAAAAACCTAAGAAGAAAATAAAGCTTCTTTTTATAGCAACTGTATGTAATCAACAGGCTTTTTCCTTTTGTCATAATTTCTAAATACTTTCTTTATGTGGTAATGGTAGAAGTATTTTGTTTTAATAGTTGGACTAGTTATTCGTTTAACAAAGTGAAGAGTTATCAAAAAGCAAATTAGATTAGTTGTCTCTGTAATCCTCAAATTAATATCGTGAATAGAATTTCTCGTCTTCATACACATACTGCTGCTGAATGGCACAGAGGGCTGTCAGAAATTCTAAACATTGCCCTCACTAATTTCTAACACAAGTTAGGTATACGTATTGTAATGCTGATTATAAACTCCTATAGAATAGCAACATACTCGTAACCATTTTCTTCATAAACAAGATTTTTTAAAAGCCAAACAAATTATTATATAGCACCGGTGATGAAACTAGATCCTGTTGGTATTGCATTGCTATTTTGCTATACTTTACTACGTTTATTTTATTGTATTCAAATTGTGAAGGAAAAAAGCAATAATACGTGCCAACTCATTTGCAATTTTCCAGACTACATCATTGAGATGCATCATAATATCATCCATACTATGTCCACAAGAGGCTGAGTGGGAAATCTGTTTCACAAATATTAGCAAGAACTATTAAATTCTGAGAAGGTAGAAGACAGATATTCTTACGTTCAAAGAAATAAAAGGTCAAGATGATAAAGTAACCTAGATTTATTTTTCTGTAGAGAGGCTTGAAGAGAGCGTGCCCTAATTCTGCATTCAGAAAAAATACTTTAAATTCCTTCTAGAATCCAGTTCTTTTAAGGAAACATTTCAACACTCATAGTATTAGCCCTGCTATCATATTGACAGAACATAATTGACACTCACTTGGTGAAGAAAGACAGGCAATAATTTCTTCTACTTTTAATGTTTTGAATCTCCAACTTATTCTTCAAATATGGTTATCCCTAAGAATATATGACTTTAAAACAGTTTTGTTCTTGAAATATAGAAGGGCTATGTAGTTAACGAGAATATTTTGGAAGGGTTTTCTTATGTATAACTGTCAGGAACAAACTGAATACAATGAATTTTAAAATTAGAGATTAACTGAGGTAGTATAGGAGGAAATGTGCAATGGATGAAGATATGGGTATAAGACACAAAATGGATTGATAAGAGTAAAGTATTAGCAAATAATCTGAATTTCATATCTAATTTATTTATTTGAAGACTTCTACACTGTACTTCTAGAAAACATACTAAAATATCAGTATATACCATACCTGGTTCCTGCATAAATGACCTGAGTTAATGAAGATTCTTACCTGCAACTGGTGATGTGAACTTAAGGTCTTAAATACATATTAATTTCCAGAAATATAGACATGAAAGGCAAGCAAGCAATAGACTGACTAAAATACCTGAACCATATTTTTTAATTGATTATATTTGGTACTACTAGGCTCGTGTTTTGAGAGCTACCTATAAATACAAAGGAAAAACATAGAAAAGACTTTTTCTGTGAATTGGCATTGCACTTCCACAACATCCAAAGTTTTACAACATCACTTGACTCAGGTTCCACAGTTGTTTTTTTTTTTAAATCTGTCCTCTTAAATGTAACTCATTAGTGAATAAAGCATTACACCTGGCCACTATACCTCCCTCATGAATGCTCTTCAAACTAGATTTTACCTTTTTTCATTTTTATTTGACTGTTTTCTAAATTAAAGGCTTACAGAGTCTGACTGTAGCTGTTGTAAAACTCACAATTTCCAGAAAAAATGTTTTATGGACAATGGTAAGGTACATTTTAATTACTGCATAATACACTTATATTTAAAAATAAATACATTCCAGGTGCAAAAGTGGAATTAATGAATAATGAATTTTGAATACCTTACATGAATTGCTCTGTAAAAATAATAATAAAAAAAACCACCAAAACCAGCAAGCAAGCGAAAAAATTAAAATGCAAAAAGTGTGAAAAGGCAAGAAGAAAATAAGAATTCTGGTGAAAGGTATTACTAACAAGTATTCTATTGTTATTAAGTAGCTGCATTAATCAAATTAATTTTGGAGAAGAGATAAATTAATTGAAGGAGTAATATTAGCACTTTACCTGCTGATGATCTCTAATGGCAGCTTCTACCCTGATTCTACTGTCATAGAGTTCTGAGAGATCTTCTTTATTGTTTAAGTAGTTGTTTTGAAAGATTTGATATTCTTGAGCTAACCACAGATTTTCTTTAATGATTTGCTCCAGAGCAGCCTAAAGAGAAAAGTAATTGTTTACACTTACTGCAAAATACCTTTCTAAAAAATAAAATTATAGGTCACTTCCACAATTTCCCTGACTTATTCACTTATCTGCAAAATATAGGTGACAAGATTATGGTCTCAGTGAAACAAATGGAAAAACTGCAAATGAATTTCAAGTGGTAACGTTTTTCTGAATATATTTATGCTGAAGTAAATGTTATTAATAAATGACTTGTACAGAAAATGATGTTGTAAATAGTTACAATAGGAACTACTAAAAAGAACGCATCCTCTACCTTACTACATAAAATCTTTCTGCACTGAAGTTATCTTATTTAAACTGACAGAGAATACATCGAATTCTTCACCCACATTTTACTTTTCAAAACTCTCATTTTCCAACTTATTTGTAAAACTGACATAATGCAATACTCATGTAATTTCTTAATAATTTTAATGTTTCTAATTTGATTAACTTGATTTTAAAGATCAATATGATTTTTGACTCTCATAGTTTGCTGCCAGGTGAAGTTGAAGTTGTTGGGAATGTATGCTTCTGTAATAAGAAAAATTTCCATTCCTTTAAATCTGATTTTGACTGAACTTCCTTTGATTATAATGCATAATCTTACTACAGTAATATAATTTCCTAAGGTATTTAACTAAGTTACAAAGATAGAATCTGATTTAATTTATTTTTAAATTGATTTTTGACAAGCAATTCTATTTTAATTTTCATTACTTTTCCATTAAAAAGCACTTGGGGGGAGGGGAGCCCAGGTAGACTTTTACCCATACAGTTACTTAAATATTGAAATTTCAAAGACTTTTGACATTCAGAATTTCTTTTAGTTTCATAACTATAAAACAGGATGGCTGATTTCCACATTTCAAAATATTCCTTAACATACATGTTAAATGTACATCTTTAAAATACATTTTTAAAATATCATGGCTAGTGGTGACAGTGTTACCCAGTAGATAGGAGAGATGAACTAAAAAAAACCCAATAAGCAAGCCTGAAATTTATTAAATTTCCATATGTTGTTGCCTGTTGTACTTGGGAGGTATTTCTGTTAAAAATGCACACACATTACAAAGTGGAGGGGAGCAGAGCTTACAATTATGAGGGTATGTAGAAGCCTGGGTCAACTAATTAAGCCCAAATGTCCATGTGATGAGTGGCTGCCCTAATTTAAGACAATATTTTAAAGTCTTCTATGGTGAAAGTTGAGTCTAAGAGCTTTTAAAAGCAGAAGAGTCTGCTTAAGAGTCTAGTTTATATAAGAGGGGAGTACTAATTGCAATCCCATGTGCTGTGGGTACGCTCACAGAAAAGCAGAGATAACAGAACGGCTAGAGCAGTTGGAGCAAACATCACCATGGGCTGCTCCCTGGATGAAGCCTGTCGATCCAGCAGGAGTGAGGACTGTCCTCTGACTTGAAAGTCCCAAACTGCGAGTGAAATGTTCCCACAGGAGGTGGGGAGCAACCACCTGTCCTAGTAGTTGTCTCATCAAAATCCAAAGAAAAGAATCATAAATAATTTTGGTTAAGTTTTTGAGAGAGGAATATTACATGCTATTCTGTTTACCTCCCTGCTCCTCTTCTCTTCTTCAACAGACTACTTTTTAAGTCAAAAGATGCATGTCCAAGGTAGGAAAACCATATTTTGAGCATAAAGGAATTTAGATTAATTTCCCCAGGTCACTGGTTGAAGGTTCAAGACAACATTTATGTGTGAATCCTAAAAGAGCCAGACCCTGTTGCCGGTAAGTTCAAGCTCTGGAAGAGAAATATCAATACGTGTTGGGAACATTTCTTAAAAAAACAAATGTATTACCCATATATTACGTCTGCAAGTTTCCCCAGAACCCAGGAGGACTAGGGAACCTTGGTAAAATTCAAACCTTGCTTTAGTATCTCCTGTGTCTCAAAAAATCCTGTGAATTAGTGGATTAATAAAGTCTAAGTTCTTCTGGGGTCACACTGATAACGTTAAAAAATCCATATGTTTTCTGAATCCTTTCCCGAGTGGGTAATTTAGATTCTCACCTTTCAAAGACAAAACTATCCAAGGGAAATAGCAGCATGCCTGAACAGGTTTCTAGCCATCCCTTGGAGCTACTTGAATTTTGGGAATTCCCAAGACAGTTATCATATTAACAATGATTTTACTCCCTTTTCTATGTGATGTCTTAATCAAGATATATGCACTTTTGTATCTTTATTTATGTAAATTCTGAAAACTTTGGCTAGAAACTTGCTGTGGTTCTGCAACTAGATAAAAAAAAATTCTTCCTGTCACTCTCTACATCACTACAATATTAAAACGTTATGTGTCATTGAGAAATCTCAAAGTAATAAAACGAAGGATGTAGAATTTAGTGAAGAAGATGTGATCTCCTTTATTTGCCTTTGGGTAGAGGTAAAACCTCTTTTTCAGGCTGATACCTTCCTTAATAAACATACAATGCTTGATGTTAATGTGTTAGCATTCGATGCCTGCAAACAATGTTTTCAGCATCGTAGTACTTTCACATATGTAAGGAATATAGAAAAATGACAGAAAAATTTTCTTGTAGAATCTGAACATCAATATAGTAATTTTCACCAATAGACACACCAGAGTACAAAATGAATGAAGGCCTACTATTTTATGTAATTTAAAAAGGTCCAGACATTTTGACAAAGAATAACAACATACTAAAGAAAACAAAAATAGCTTTCTCCAGATTTTATAAGACTCGGGAGCTGTGTCTATATGACCAGTTATACCTACCAGTTGCCCAGTCCCAAAAATTGCTTCACCCTATAACTTATGTCAGCTGAGACAGGTGAGGTGAAATGATTCTTTTCCTCTAATTCACTCCTCTGAAAGATGAGCTGAGGTTCAGAAAGCAAAGAGCATACATCCTTTAAATACCCGACTGTCACTCATTGACGTTTCTACAGATGATTCCCCAGAACGTAGGCAAGAAAAAAAGAGACTTTAAGAGCATTTTATCCTTATGAAAGAGAGGAATGGTCAAAGTGTGACCAAGCTCGGCATGCCAGAAAGTACACTAGAATATACACTATACTTCTTCTTTTCCAGGAGAACAGGGATATGAATCTTAAAGCTGATCATAAGATATTTAAGTAATCCTGACATTTGTTTTTCTCTGGAACTCAAACTTCTGAATTTGTGAACTTGTGAGCTGACAGAAAGCACTGTGATTCACGATTCACGTGCTTGTTCTTTTGCTCTTCAGCAACACTTGAAATCAAAGACTTCTGGTACATCAGTCTTTGTCTACAGACTTCTTCTGATGTCTGAAATATGGGAAGAAATTGTCTACATTTCTACATACAAATGATGTTACTTTCTTCAGTGGAAAAAAGTATAAATCAGGGGAATTTCTTGAAGGCTCTTACATGAAATGAAACGAGTCACAGAGTAGAGAAATCAAGTGAAAGTAGCAAAGGCCATATTAAAAACAAAGGAAAGAAGCTATTCCTTTGTATTATGTGTAGTTAAGGTGTGTGGATTCTAATGAATACCAAAAACTTGCAGAGATTTAAAAGGGATGCAGAATTTCTAGGAGGAAATATCCACTGAGATTTATTAAATAACAAAAACAAATTTGGGCTCAAGAGATCAGAAAGTCGGGTGATTATTCTGGGGAAGTATTACAATATGCTTGCCCTGTTGTTACACTCTGCCTGGACATCTGGTATCAAAGGTGGAATACTGGGCTAGAGGAAATTTCTACCTGATTCAGCATATATACTTTTCCTCTTTATATTCTCTTATTCAACACAGCAGCCTAGGAATTGTCTCTGTTTTCATAGAGCAGTGGGAAGCTGGAACACTATTTTGTGTGTTTGCTGAACACATTTGAAGTGCAGTTCCTGTCTGATATAATACAAATTCATACCGAGATAATAAAATCTGTGGAAAGAAGAAAAAAATAAAAACACCGAAGCCCTCCTCAAAACTATCAACAAATTGTCAGCACAAGGGCTGCTGAACTAGGCAAGAGGAAAGCAGATGCAACACAATGATGAATTACCAGTCTGGTACCTCAGGCCATACAGAATTTCTTGTAATAAGTAAACTTCAGTCCTTTTAGGCTGCAAACAGAGATCACCACTAACTCAGCCATGACTGTTACAGACAAGCAAGGGATACTTGCTGTCTGCAGCACAGAGAAAATGTGTTCGATGTTATTCTTCCATCCTTTTATATACACTATATACACTTTTATATACATTAATACCGATCACTTTGTGTTGCAAGTGATCCAAGATTATTTTATGGTTCCATGTTTGTGTGACGAAAGTTTGTAAAGGATTGTAGAGACAAATCTTAGGATCAATGATTTTCTCCATGTAATGATATATCTATAAACATGATATAAATTCCTGTGGTTTACAGGGTCAATTGTCATTTCAGACGGTCACTCTGACAGCAGTTTTATTCAAAACATAAGAACAATTGATTTTGACAGTCAGGTGCATCAGCACAATAAACTAATTATTAAAGGATCTATATTAATTGGTTATACTACTTAAACTTGATGTTGTAGTAGAATGGAATTGTTGGAATGAAATTGGTTTCCTCAGGCAGGAACGACTGTTTCTGTTGTACGCATAAAGTATCCTGTTCATAACGTGAAAAGCAAAATAAGAAATAACTTCCCTTAAAATCACTGTGTTCATGTGCATCTGCCCCTCCCACTCCACAGACCTGCTCCAGAGGAGTTTAGCAACATTTTTCCAGTAGCATCATATGTGTCCCTTCCCAGGGCATAAGGAGCATGGTGATACCAAGTGCCACAAAGTCAGTGCAATACACTTGACAAGTCCCATGGCCACAGAAAAGGAAGTTAGTGTAAAGCAAATATGAGGTGTTTTGAGGTTTTTTTCCCCTGTCTGAGGACTGATTGATGCAACTAATGCTTATTAGCAAATAGTTTGGGCTCTACAAGGCACAGAAGCTACAACATAATTTGAGCTGATGTAATCACTGATTCACTGTCCTTACTTGAGCTCTTCGGTTGATGCTGGCACCAGCATTTGCTGGTGGGTAATTTATGCACCAAGGATCTCGCAGCTACTCAGTAAATCTCTAGAACTGCAACCCCTTTAAGGTACGCAGAGGAAACAGCTGAGCCGGCTTGAACAAGCTCCAACATAAGTCAGGGGATTTACGACACTGATATTATATACTGATCTAATACAGATTTTGATGGTCTCTGAGCTGAAACAGGTCTTCCCCTGTATCTGCAGCCAGAGGAAAAAACCCGCAGAGCCCGGACTTACTGAAACTCATACCTCATTTGAAAGACAGTATCTTTTTACTTCCGTGGCATAAATTTTTGCTTTATTATGTTTGGGATGAATTTTAGAATGTATATACACAGACTGACAGAGGGAAGTGAGAGATCATATTTTTGAATGACTTGCTATAGACCACTTGGAACAAATTAATTACTCTTTCAGTAGGAAATGTTTTCTGACAGATTGCATTTTTCCTATCTGTAAACTAAAGTAACGATACCTACAAGTAGCCTTTCACTGATAACACAGCACTCCAAATGGCAGTTCCAACAGTTTTGAAATAAACAAGTTCAATTCTTATAACGGCTCAGGTGGAGAATTAATATGGGGAATAAAACCAGATGTGCCTTAAATGTTTGGGAGAAAATTTCAGTGGATGGCAAGTTACACAAATAATAAATGCTACTAAAATAATAAAGTTACTAAAATAATTTCATAATATATAAGCACAGACCTATGTGCTTTAACATTACAAGTATTCAAAAATAACTTGTATATAATACTTTTTTGGGTCACAATTCTTCATGTCAACCACAGCTGAAAAATACTTTTGTTTTTTCATGTACGGTCTTTTCTATATATGGAATATTCTTGACCTCCCCAAAGTTATTTTTGGCACATAACTAAATTGTATTGATACTAAAGAGAGACCATGGTTGTAGAATAGGATCTCAATGCTCTAAGGTTATTTTACGTTGATGTACCCTTTACCCATGATTATACTGGTAAAGAAGATCTGAAAAAATAAAAAGATGCAAAAATCTGAAGTACTAGAAATATCTAAGTTTATCCCACTTCAACCTCCTTTAGAGCCCAAGAAATGAAGTAAAGGCATAAATCTTGGAGAAATCAAAGGATACACCCGTCTAAAGGCCTAAACTGGTAAAGCAACTGATTAAGGATTTTTAGTTCTATCTTTATCTGCAGTAAAGAAACCCTGATTACAGGGAGGAAATTTTTGCTTTGTGGAATCCAACCTTGAAAGTCATAAATTGGCTGCTCTGGAATTCTTCTTCTGGTAGTTTCAGTGAAACTCCAGAGATTTGTGCATATGCTCCAGAATCAGGTCTGTCAATAGCCCCATTTAAAGAAGTTGTGAACTAAAGAAACTAGTTGTCTTTCAGAACATAAAGACTTAAGTAATCTCTCTCATGTCTATCAAAACTTTGAAATATTTGTCCCTGTCCTGCTGAATAGAAATGTACCTTAATATTGCTGCTTGACAATTAACTAATTTTGTTGTGGATAAGAGACAAATACAGTTTTCTTATTGAAAGAGTCAAGGATGGGAGAGCTTTGCCTAGAGCTAAAATTTTGCCTCTACTTCAATTTTGTGATCAGTCAGGATCCCAAATTTTCAGAAGGATAAAAGCAATGTTCAAGATCTTTAGAAAGCAACCGGATACTTTGTTTTCATGTTGCAAAACCAGAATTTGGCATTGCTTACACATGTTAAGCATGTATACCTTAAGTATAGGCAAATTCAAGGGACGTGCAGGAGACTGGAAAATTCCTACGTCTGGAACCAATATGAGATCAATCTCAAGGTCTTGGTAATTCTCTTCATGAGCTCCTGAAAAAACCATAAATTTGAGCTGGGAAGCACACTGAAGACTTGGCGGCATGTGAGAAGATAAAGAAAATGAACTGATGAAGACAGATCTTCAGGATGTCTCATGCCACCATTGTGTTAGGACTCAGTACTGATTTGCTGGCAGCAACTTGGATATGTCACTTAAGTAAGTCACAGTCCTTTTCTTTCTTGATATCATGGAAACAGATTGGTATCAAAGCGCTGAACTGGAAGTAAAAGCATTGATGCCTTCAGGTAGTAGGGGTCCCTCACTCCACCAGTGGTGTCAGGAATATAGCTTCAGAAGGCATAAGAGAAAATTAGTGACTCCACAGAAGTGAAAAATAAAAAGAAGTATTAAAGCAAGTAGAACACTAGTGAAAGTTCAAGGACACAAAGGAATTGAATAATTAACACTGCTGTTGCAGAAAACATGAATGACAACAGACTCTAAAAAAAAAGCAAGAGCAAACACATCTAGGATTTGATGCTAACTGTGAAAAACTGTAACTTTAAGAGATTTTATTACAAGCTAATTGGAAACAATTGTTATGATTTACAGTGCCAGTAAATAAGGGATTGATTGAAGAGGATCTCATTAGATCCATTGGTTCTGAATGCTAATGGAAGAAAACATCAATCATTCCAAGACCAGAAAAGATAAAAAGCAAATTCTTTAGAGCTATGCAGTTGGTAGTAAAATGCCTCTATATCACAAAAGATGCTTACATTTTTTTTTTTGAAAAATACACTTGCTTTAAAACCAACATTTATGTTTATTGAGAATAATATAGAAACAAAAATATAAAAATGTCCCTTCAAAGTGCATTATATCTTCTAAAATTTTAACATTGAATTTAGGTTCGTTGTTGCAGGCTTTTAAATAGAGAAAGTTTTTATTTCAGGAAAAGTAAAAGCTACTTGTTTGGAATAAAGTCAATCTATAAAAATAACAGAATGCAATTTAGTATCAAAAGTTGATGTAAGTATAAAAAAAATTTGAAATTACATAGAATTAAGAAATTTTCCAATCCTACATCCTCCTCATACCTTAACTTTATATACTTTATCTGAAAAGGAAAAAAAAGAGTTTATGATTTCATTATCTGTTTCTGCATAACATAGTTTTAGACTGTTAAGCACAAACTTATTTGCCTATTACTGCATCATTAATTTTTCTTCTATATCATCACAGTTTGGTTATATATACCTGTCAATATTTTTAGAGCGTATTATGACAGAAAACTTCACTTGCAATGCTATTCTGGAAAAGATGAAACTGCATGGGAATGCCCATTTATTTATTTCATTATGACCAGTTAAAGATTTATAAAGGTTCTCCATTTTCTTATATATTTAGGGATGGACAATTCTGCATAACTAGGGGAAAAGGCTAATTACTCACAGTAAGGTCATTAGATACACACTTTCTTTTTGTCATTACAAAGACTAATATTTTTGCATTAATGGCACTATGCAGAGTAGATGAAGCAAATAAATAATAAAGCTCCTTATTCAGATGCTAATGCAAAACCAAATGTTCTTTCAATCGTACAGCTATAGAAATGAAAGTGAGAAAGGTATCAAAAAAGTAAACAGTAATATTCAACACAATATCTATTACCTACAGATACCACCCATAAAACTACAGTGCCTCTGAAGTGACAGAAAGAGGCAAATAATGGGATTTATGGGATAATTGTGCCCATTTTTTATTAAAATCATTGGAAATTTAAAAAATTTTCACTGCTTCAAATAATATGTGGAAAATATACTGGTTTTTACATTTTTAAAAATAATGTATTTTGACAAATGCTGTAACCAATCATAAAAATATTAGCATTCAATTCTAGCTTTGCATATTCATCCATTTTAGTTTCCACACAGTTAGAGGGATCAGCTTTCAGACTTTGCACCCAGAAGTTTTTATAATTCTTTGAAAAATTAATACCACTAACTAGTAAGTGGATGGCAATCAACATTGATATTTTGGTCTAAAGTAATGTTGTAAATTAAATTTTGTAGAAATGAATTTCGGCTCTCTCAGTTATGTACTTTGGTCCACTGACAAGCCATTTGGCTTCCATGAACTTTGCCATAGTGATAATGCACATGACTGACATCCAGTGGTCCTCTTGGCTGAATTTTTTGACCACTGCATTTTTTGTAGTCATGTCCATTCAAACATCCACGGCAAAAGTTCAGTTTCTATATTTTTGTTTCTGAAATTCCCCTAGGACCTTCTCTGTGAGTATATAGTTTGATCCTAATAATTGTTTCTCATGGAATTCTGAAATCCAGCAACTGATGTTGGAGAACTGTTAACCTATTTACTTTGATGATTTCTATAGGCAATATTGAGATAATTAGGAAGATAAGACTTAATTTTGCTTTTTAAAGCACTTACTGAAATATTTATAATAAATAAACTTCTTTAAAAAATGTTTTAATCTTTTATAATGAAGAAAAGCCCACTTTTATTTCAAGAGGGAGCAGAAAAAATCTTCTTACCTTATTTTTTCCAGCTTTTTTAAATAACAGAGAATGCATCTCCACTCCTATCTATTCTAATTAAAATAAATTGTTTTAAAATTTTGAAAAAGGCAGTTTAGAAAACCTTCACCACGCAAAACTAAACATATAATGAAAAACTGAACAAAACAATGGTTTTTTAATGGACAATATTAAAAGTAACTACTTTTTGGGCTAACTCTATCACCTTTCTCAATAAAAACCTCAGAAGTATCCTGTACCCTTAAATACTAAGGAAGATAAATTTTAAACATGGAATCATAGAATAGTTTGGGTTGGAAGGGACCCTTAAAGGTCATCTAGTCCAATCCCCCTGCAATGAGCAGGGACATCTTCAACCAGATCAGGTTGCTCCGAGCCCCATCCAACCTGACCTTCAAGGTTTCAAGGGATGGGGCATCTACCACTTCTCTGTGCAACCTGGGCCAGTGTTCCACCACCCTCATTGTAAAAAAATTCTTCCTTACATCTAGTCTAAATCTACCTTCTTTCAGTTTAAAACCATTACCCCTTGTCCTATAGCAACAGGCCCTGCTAAAAAGTTTGTCCCCATCTTTTTTTACAAGCCCCCTTTAATTACTGAAAGGCCACAGTAAGGTCTCCCTAGAGCCTTCTCTTCTCCAGGCTGAATAATCCCAACCCTCTCCACCTGTCCTTATAGGACAAGTGTTCCAGCCCTCTGATCATCTTCCTGGCCCTCCTCTGTACCCATTCCGATAGGTCCATGTCTTTACTGTGCTGAGGGCTCCAGAGCTGGACGCAGTACTCCAGGGAAGTGGAGCAGAGGGGCAGAAACATCTCTCTCAACCTGCTGTCCACGCTCTTTTTGATGCAGTCCAGGATACGGCTGGTTTTCTGGTCTGCAAGACCACATTGTTGGCTCATGTCCAGTTTTTCATCCACCAGCACCCCGCAAGCCCTTCTCAGCAAGGCTGCTCTCAGTCCCTCACCCCCCAGCCTGTATTGATACCGGGGGTTGCCCCAGCCCAGGTGCAGGATGTTGCACTTGGCCTTGTTGAACCTTATGAGGTTCACATGAGCCCATTTCTGGAGCTTGTCTAGGTCCCCCTGGATGGCATCCTGTCCCTCAGGTGTGTCAACCACACCACTCAGGTTGGTGGTATCTGCAAACTTGCTGAGGGTGCACTTGATCCCACTATGTCATTCATGAAGATGTTAAACAGTACTGGTCCCAGTACGGACCCCCGAGGGGACACCACTTGTTACTAATCTCCATCTGAACATTGAGTCACTGGCCACTATCCTCTGGATGCGACTACGCAACTAATTCCTCATCCACTGAACAGTCCACCCATCAAATCCATATCTCTCCAATGTAGGGAGCAGGATGTTGTGGGGGACATGTCACAGGCCTTACAGAAGTCCAAAGAGACAACATCCATAGCTCTTTCCTTGTCCACTGTTGTAGTCACTCCATCATAAAAGGCCACTAGGTTGGTCAGGCAGGACTTGCCCTTGATAAAAGCCTTGATGAAACTGGCTGTCTCAAATTACATCTCTTTTAATTTCATCTCCACGTGCCTTAGCATAACTTCTAAGAGGATCTGTTCCACAGTCTTCCCAGGCACAGAGGTGAGGCTCACAGGTTGGTAATTCCCAGGGTCCTCCTTTCTACCCTTTTTAAAAATGGGTGCAATGTTTCCCTTTTTCCAGTCAGCAGGGACTTCACCTGATTGCCATGACTTTTCAAATATCATGGAGACTGGCTTGCCAACTACATCAGCCAATTCCCTCAGGATTCTGGGATGCATCTCATCAGGTCCTATAGACTTATGTATATTCAGGTTTCTCAGGTCGTCGTGAACCGGGTCTTCTCTAGTATGTGCTGTGACTATGATATAATAGAATACCAGAACTTCAGTTACTCAGAACAGCTCTGCATTCTAGGTAAAATAGATCAATAAGAAGAGCACAGTTCACCTCTCTGTCAGTGCAATATTGTGGTTGTCTGTACAATTACGTTTACACCTCAGGCTCTTGCTAACTAGCCACATGAGAGCTTACTTTATTCTCATTTCTGTACCCTACAGAGAGTCTTTGGCAGTAATTCCTTGTTTATGAAACAGAGAGATTAGGAGTTTTCCTTTCATTTGTCCTCTAAGATCTGTCTTTTTATGCAAACCTTCACTGTCTACAACCTACAGCATAAATGTTATGATGTCCCCAACATAATAACAGCAGAAATGACGCAGTAGCCACAAATCAGATCAATCACATAACGACAGTAAAACGTGCAGAGTGCCAAGAAACTCCCATGAGATTGCTGGGAATCAGAAAAAAGAAGAATCTAACATGTTTTGAGTAGAGCCTCTGTATGCTGGAGACTCTCCCTGCCTTCAGTGTAAGAATTCTGAGGCTAGTGTGGAGGGGTTAACTTCTGGAAACAAACTGAAGATATATAAAGGGGACCAATGTCCTTAAAAGTATCTGCACATGCATATTGCCCACAGCGCAGTGCAACGCTAAACAAAAGGTATCAAGAGTTTCCCTACTTGGTAACATCAAACCTAAGGTAGAACATGGCCAAGCTTCACGAGAAGTAATCTTCCAGAACACTTTTGTGATTGGCCACTGCATGTAAAGACAACATTTACTTGAGAAAAAAAGAGCCAAGAAAAGCCAACATCAGAAAACAAACACTAGGATGCAGAGGATTATAAGAACTTCTGCTGGATACAGCAGAACTTCTACAGCATATTAAATGAAGTCTCAGAGAAGCCAAACTTGAAATCATAAATGCTCTCATAAAATCTAGCGCATTGAGTAAAACGAAAATATAATAATAGTTTATGTAAATTGCAACAGTTTATTCAAACTAAAGATTGTTAAAGGATGTTTAAAGGATTGTTAAAGGATTGTTAAAGATGTTACTAAGGATTGTTAAAGAATTAATAATGAGGCTTCTTTATTAAACCCTCATTTTAAAAAACTGGTAATGCTCAGCAAAGAAATATACTCTCCCATATAATGATAAACTGGATTCACTGGAACTTTTCAAATCAGAGTAACATTTTACAGTAACTCTTATAAAAAAACAAGGACAACTATAGCAAATATTTTAAAGTGAGTGTAGCTATTTTTCCTCATTAGAATTTCACAGAATCCTACCAGCTCAACAGATGTGTGAAATCTGACATTTTCTGCATAGAACAGGAAACATTGGTATTTAATATCTCTTCTAAGCAAGTAACTGTAACATACAAAAAGAAACAGTCTTTTCCTGTTTTTATCTATATACTTATTTCACTAAAGAGTAGTTCAGAAAGTATTTAAATAATTAGATATATTTTATTATTCTTTCTATAGATAATGTATATTATAATTTAAAGTATATTATATTTATAATATATTGTAGAAAACATTCATATAATAAATAGCCCATATCAACTAATTGTCATTGGACATCAGGATATATTTAGATGTAATAATGATATAATAGTAATTCTAAAGAAGGCTGTTTCTTCTTTCTTACTGAAGTCCCTGCTTTTCTGCGGTTGTTTTTGTTTTTAGCACTGCTCATTCACTTCAGAACTGTCGTTTTCTATAGTAACGGGTGCAGTAGTTGTACTCGTTCTACATAAAAACAGTAACCCAGTCTAATTTCCTCATTCTTGTAGTTTCAAATGTAGTTAACAAAACTGAAGGCACAGGCATGACCACTGAGAAAGAAACTACATTCTTGTGTTTCGGATAAGCCAAAATTGAGTTTTATGAATGCCAACCTGAAAACACAAGCCAGCATGTTCTCAGAATCAAAACCAGGATAAAAAAAGGCAACCATCAGCAAGTAAAGGTTTTTGAGAAATACCTTCTAAATGTACTTTTACCTTTGTCTGTGTATGGATGTGCTGTCACTTATGACTAAAGAATATTTCTCCCTCAATACCTCAAGACTATGGACAGCACAGAAATGGGCAAAGCAAAGGGAGATACACACAATGTAATTTCCTCCTCTACTATAGAATCCCAACAAAATAAAAAGGAGATTGTTCAAGGAAAGGAGAGGAGGGATATAAGGATGAGAATAATTTATATGTGGATTACAAAACCTGAAGAACTTCAGTGATCAGAAAGTGGTACCTTTCTCTATCTTTGAGTGATGTACGTATTCATAATGTGAATGCTCCAAGCAGTAAGTTCCCGTATCCACAATCATCACAGGAGCAGTTGCTGAGTTCTTGAAGCAAATAGAATCACTCTATCAAATGCTGCATTAGCTCTGAGTCTTCCTCAGTATTACTGCAGTGGTTGATAAGAATATAGATAAAGCTTCAGGAGACGTTAAGAATGGAGGCATTTTTTCGCAAAGCCACTGATACAGCTTCAGCACTGATGGGCGCATTCTAGTGACAGCAAAAGGCTGTACTTGGGTGGTTTCACAAGACACCTTGACATATTTCATATTCTGTTTCTGTATTCATGCGCAGAAGGCCATGTCCACATCAGCAATTAACACGAACCATTTTGCCTTGATCTTAAGAATTTAGTTTTCCTAGTACAAAAGCAAATAATTCCCTAGATCAAAGTGGAAAACACTCCCAGTTTACAAGTATGACGTATGGAAAAGTAAACAGAAATACTGACTCTGTGACTAAAGTGAAAGTCAGGAACCAAGAAAAAGTGTAGGACAGCTACTTCCTATTTGGAGAGAACTTTATCTGTGGTAGATGAGTCGTAAAAGCCTGAAGTGTTTATCCCCTCACTCCTTATCGGGGAACTGTCACACATGACTACTTCAGCAGGAACTAGACTACGGTGACTTTGGAAGAACTGTTTCTTCTATATGCCAGGAAGAAAAGATTTTACTGTCATGTTCTATACTACTATAATAAAAATGAGGACAGTCCTTCATACTGTACCTAAGTACGAATGCTTTCATCTGTGGGTTCAAGCTCAAGATAGTCATGTTAGTCTCAGTTCTTCCAGCTGTCAAAACAGGAAGCTTTTCCTTTGTCCCTCAATCAGGGTACTTGAAACAATCTCTGTTTCACAGTGGATCAGGACCAGAGCACAATCTGCTTCTTTGGCCTCTTTACAAACCCTGGTGCATCTGGTTGCTCCTTTTGGACATCAGGTGTTCCTGTTCTTCTCTCTAGCCAAAAGGCTGATCACCAAAATACTAGGTTGCTCGATACTACAGTGCAGTTCTTTCAAAGTCCGTTTTCATCAGCGAATGGTCAAAATTTCACGTGCCTCCTTCCCACAAGTAAGAGAGGAGGTGTCAGTACAGTACATTATCTGAAATAACTGGAGGCTAATAGATTTCTGATATTTGACCATCTAACAACTGATGCCAGAGGACAGAAGCATTGAACGTCTCTGATGCTCATAGAATGATAATCATTACCAGAGTTGAAACAGGACATGATACACTTCATATAATGTACTGCTAAGGAGTCAATATTCGGTTGCCACGGCAGGTGAGAAGGTCAGGCAAGATAAGATGTGAGAAAAAAGGAATCTTGGGCATGAAATTAAAGGAATGCTTGGGCATGAAATTAAAACTTCGGCTTCTGTTATGACAGATCACTGTATTTTTTTTGTATTCAGAACAACTGTTAGAATCTTTAAGACTAAATTGGAAACACAACGTATTGAGTGACATACTTTACATGATAACACAGTACAGATTGTGCAAACAGCCAAAGGAATGTGCTAAAAAATCTAAGGGATAAACTAATTTTTTTATTATTATTGTCTGTAGACAACACTTTTAGACACATGGGTTACTATGTGCTTATCTTAGAGAACATAGTTTCTACTACATGCTATTACTGTTCAAACGTATAAGAAAAATGTGTTATGTTTTATATTCATATCATATCAAAACATTGACATGGCAAAAATTTAGTAACAAAATTGTAAGCTATTTGTTCATTGTTTTCAGTACAGCTGAGGAGTTTTCTAATGGCTTATTCCTTACACACCATTTGAAGTCCACTAGTTTATTCTAGTATTTTCTACACTACCTAATGAAGATGATATACTCAGCTTTTCTGTTTTCAAACTCTTTCTTGCTGTTATCTCACATTTTAATTTAACCATTGAAAATACACCTATTGGTTTTGCTCTGCAATTCAGTGCGATAATTCAAGTTCATTTTACGTGTACTTCAGAGCAAGGACAGCAATTATTTGTAATTCACAAAGTATATTGTCTTTGAAAATCTATACGGTTGGGGGAACATTACATGTCTAGGGCTTAAAAGGAACACTTAATGCACAGCATTATTTAGCATGGTATCACATAAAAATCCCCATATGCCTCTTGTCCCCAGTTCTTTTCCAACAACACTTGAGGAAAACAGCTACCTTTGAGGGAAGGGAGTAGGAGTGAGTAGGAAAGCCTGAAAGCCGTATGCTCATAAACACTACTACAGGCAAATAACATCCTTGCCTTCCAAAACTCCTTCTGCTTTTGAAAGATCAACCAGTATCAAAAAAAACTCTGCGAGACAGTAGCATAGCACTTTCTTGA
>VZSF01005236.1:70000-95000 GCA_013398295.1 Chionis minor | reverse complement strand
TCTGGCTGCCAGTCTCATTAAGTGCATATAGTTGTATTTGCAACAGAGTACATTTTCTTTCACTGAATTTAATTATTCTCCTTCTGGAGTTCAAAAATTTATTAAACAATATTAAATAAGGACATGAATACTGATGATTTTTATAGATTTTTCAGTTTTTTAGAGAACCTACTTTGACTTTTCTTTTGGAGGGCCTTTTTTAAGGAATCCATGTACAAAAATTTTCTTGCTATGAATACACTTTTGCATCAATCTTAGAACATACAAAGAATGAACTGTTAAGTTGCAAGGTCTTCCTGTACAGTTGGGATTCTCAAACAAGTCTCTCCCTTGTCAGTAGAGACAACCCAAAATATTGGAAAAACATTAATAGATATCTTCAAGAAAGATTGAAAGGACTTTAAAAAAACATTTGGATCCTGTTATTTTTATCTGCCTTCTTGTCTTTAAGTGTTTACAATTTGTGAATTTAAATATCTTCAAAAACTGAGCTTGTTATGGGTGAATTTGACTGAGGAGATCACGGAAATCTGAATCCCAAGAGCTGAAGAAGTCCCTTTCACTACCTGAAAACTTTTCTTAGAGTACTGGCAGCCTTAGATCCATGATTATGGGTGTATCCCTTGTCTATGGTGCAGACCAACCAAATTAACTCAGACAGGATACTTTTAACCCTGCTTTGGAAAAAAAAAAAAAATTGGTGTCCTTCAAGCATGTCTTTTATCTATATGGGAAAGGATAATTAAATTTTGAAATTAACAATCACCATTCAGAGCAAAGGTTTTTGTGAAACCAAGCTCTGCCTACTGTCTAGTAACCTCATCTTTACCTCATCAGGTAACAACTAAACCAGGATCTTGCTATTCCAGGAAAGGACATCTTTTCAGATAGCACACGTAGATTTTTCTGTTTCAATAATCCTGATACTCAGGTCTTTGTCACAATATCCAGATAGGGAGAAATCCATATAAAGATATGCATAGCTATTAGTGGTTAACTCTTCTATCACAGTCATTGGGATACTACAGAACCAAACATCTATATGTGAGAAACATTAGAGCCCAACTTGCAGACTTTGGAAGATGGTTGAGTAGATGACTCTGTAGCCATTTTGCTGATTCACTGAAATGAAAGATATAATATTTTTAAGATTTTTATATGATGGATGATAGGATTCTGAAAGAACAAAGCTTTTATTACATAATCCCAAAACCATGGCGTCTTTGTTTCCTTTTGAGAACTAGATGTAAAGTGTGAGTAAATTACTTTTGGATTGTAAGAACTCAGCCGAAGTCCAAAATCTGCCAAAATTCCTCCTCACATTGCAACAGACGTAATCCGAGTGGCAGAACAATTCTGATAATTTTTTTGTTGCCTCTGGAATTAATTTTCAGTATAAAAATATAGTTCTTAGCCTTATTTCATGTTTAAGAACATTCATTATAAATATTTCAGGGAAATAATTTTCAATTCAATCATTCTTATACCTAAAAGTGTTGATTATCTCAAAAGCTATGATTAGTAAATGGAAAAAACGGACACCTAGTCATGAGTGGGTCTAAAGAAGGATCCATAGTGATACTGACTGGAAAGTTAAAATTCTACAGAAAAATTCTGACGTAGAGAAAAGCGCTACTCTTAAGCAAAAAAAAAAAAAAAAGATGAAACTTGTCTCTTGCCAGCAGTTCTAGATTACACATATCAATCAAGATTGTGGAGATCTCAGCTACTTTAGAAGGCTAGCAATTTAGTCTCTCTGTCTTCTCCCATGATCAGTGTACTTTTAAAACTGCACTTGCCTCAATTCTATTCTTTAAGAGGATCAACTTTCTGGACTTCATGGAAGATTTATCTTTTCCTCAGTGTGAATTTCCTATTTCCAGTCTATAACACTCCTATTCATGGTGACTGGATCTAGTATATCATAGTGATGTTGATGATGAGACAATTTTTTTCTCTCTTCCTTCAAGTTTCTTAGTGAGTATGTCTAGTAGGTCTCAGCATTATTTTTTTTTGTCTACTTGACTTTTCCGTATCCTATCTAAAGAGAAAATGGTGAAACTCAGTGAACTATATTTCTAAGAAACAATCATTTTATAATAAATAAATTCAATTTATAACATTTACCTCACCATCTTCAAAGTTCAAACATAACACAATTGTGATACTGACTGAAGGATTCAATCCCACCTCCTTTGTGTACACTCTTAAATATTTAAGCATCTTTTAGATAGTTATCAGTTAATACTCAGCATTTTTGAATCTGAAGGATCCATCATACTAACGTGGATAAAAGGGTGAAACTGTACACTTTATGTGTAAGTCTCAATCAAGCCTTTTAATGTATTGGGTCAGCAGATTTCTTTTTGGAAGTATAACATGTTGAAATTCTTATTCCAAATAATCTGTTTGACTTCAGAAAATTTTCAAAGAGGTAGACAAGCTGAAAGTATCTGTAATTCATGGCTGATCTTTTCAACAACTACAATTTGAATTGAGTGGATGGCAGTCTTCACATTCTAATGAGAAAAGGAAAGGGAGAAAAGCCATCCAGAGCTGTCTGTCTGGTAACAAGGCATCCATCCATTAACTTGGCTTTGAAAGGAAACAACACTAGAACCTTCTAATTCATGTGGGCAGAGATCTATTATTTGAGGCCTTTAGTCCAAAGGTGGAGCAAATCTAGATACCCTCACTGCTCTTCTACATGTATATAAAGATTGATGGCAAATTTTCATATCCCAAAGTCATCAGGATATGAACTCCTTTTAAGAACTTCAAATTTTATTTTTACTGTATGATGTCATCTGCTATGATTTATACAGTAAAAAGAATCCAAAAACTATGTTCAAGGGTTAAGATGGACTGGACTGCTTTGCGTTACAGCCAGTTTATTCCCTGTTTATCTCCTTGTTATGACAAGATCCCTTGGACAGTCCTTCACTCTCTGTGAATATCCTGGCCTTCCTAGCTGAAATCTGCAATGACAACTGCATTGAGTGATTTAGCTATTAGAAAGACCACCTTGAATCTGCATGAAATGTCCTGAGAATTCCCCTGGGGAGAGGTACACTTGCCAAGGATTGAACAAGAACTTGCCACAGAAAAGATAACGGTTAAGGATAGGATAGTCCTTGTAGAGTTTAAGGTGTAAGTATCCTAAGGATACTTATTATTAAGGATAGTTACCCTAAGGATACTTACAGAAATATTATCGTAAGTAAAAGCACTTTTTAGAGCTTCACATGAATGTGAATAGTCAGACTGAAAGCAATATACTTAAATGCTAGAATTGGAGGAGTTGATAAGAGGAAAAGATTCATAACTGAGTGGTACGCATTCCTGGTTGTTTCAGTATTTTTAGGAAGCGGCACAGTTCAGCTACTGCAGATAGTATAGACAATCATACAACCATAGAATGGTTTGGGTTTGAAGGGACCTTTGAAGATCATCTAGTTCCAACCCACTGCTGTGGGCAGGGATATCTTTCACTAGATCAGGTTGCTCAAAGCCCTGTCCAGCCTGGCCTTGAACACTTCCAGGGATGGGGCATCCAAAACTTCTCCAGATAGCCTGTGCGAGTGTCTCACCAGTGTCTCAATCTTTTGCCCCAGTATGAAAGAAAGCCTTTAAAATTTCCTTGGAGTTAAATAAATACTAAACTAAACAATACTACTAGTCTTACCGTGCTTAAAACTGAGCATGTATTAAAGGCACTCTCTGAGCTGAGGGCTAACTAAATAATAAAATAATATTAAAACCAAGTGTGAAGCGTTGCATGTTTGAATATTTTCTTTTCAGTGAAGGCTTAATTAGGAATGTCTGATTTTGGGAAGCTAAACAATCAGGAATACTTTTTAGAGGACCAAAAGGGTACAAAGGTTGACAAAACTGCAGCAACCCCCACAGACAGCTAGGCATACATTTAAAGTGGTGGAGATGAGGAATCCTATTGAATGTGCAGAATTTGAGCTTAAGTGCCTAGTTCTAAAATACACTACAAGCATGTACTAAAGTAATATTCATCTTGAATATGTACGTGTGCATGCACACACAAACACAGACATTTATAATAAAATGGATTTTTTTCCAAATTGAAACTACACAATGACATATTTGCCTCAGTTCAAAACATATCTTTGTTGTCTCATAATAAAGACCACATGGAATCCACATTAAAATGAAAAGTTAAACCACTTATACTTTAAGTCGAGTAAAGACATACGAATCTAGATCTGGTATAAAGTATGAAATGCCTATGTACACTTGATACATAGGACTCCATTAGATACTCTGTCACTGTCCAAATACAATTGTCTTTTTCTTTTTTTTTTTTTTAATGAGTCAGTCAGAAACCTCTGATAGCACCATTTCAAATGCAAATAATTCTGTTCCAACTGCCTCTTTACATTAGCTAAATGAAGTCATCAGTAAACAAAATTGGAAGAAATCTTAACACAACTGCTGTAAACAACTTTAAAAGTTTTATATCCCAAAAGATTAAAACTGTTCGAAGACAGTTCAGATTCACTGGAGATGTTCACCACTGATAGACTTTATAGTCAAAAATAACCTCTCTCAGCTCACCCAAACTGATACTGGTCACAGCAAATTATAATCAAAGATAGATTTCTTGGAGGGTGATAATACCATTAGATTTAAGGAATTAAAAATACATGAAACTTTTGAGTTAATGAACAGGGTCCTTAACTGCTCATTTAATTCAAACAGCTGTTTGTTAATGCCCTAAGCAGTGTCATAAACTGTGAAAATACTGTTGAGTGCAAGACACTAGTTAATGCTATAAAGCAACACATGCTCTAATATTAAAAGGATTTAATGGGATTAATAGAGAATAAAACATTAACTCCCTATTATGATGTTTTTAGGACCCAAGGGCAAATTCTGGCTAAAAAGGACTCTGGTTCTAAAAGCACAAAAAGTAAACTATAGCACTGTACAGCAAATCATAGCGATTTTATGCTCCTGAAAAAAAGTGGAACCCTGATAAGATCACATCTGTTCCAATCACAGACTGGATAAAATCACTGTTTACTAAAGTCCTAAATAACTAAATATGTGGAACCCCAACAAGATCCCATCTGTTAAGACTACAATTTGGAGAAGGTCCCATTACAAAAATTTCTATATAATAACATATTCACTACAAAATAACTAAAATTTTTATTTTCTTTAGTTTCATCAATTCTTTCATAGGGATATGCAATACTGTAAAAATCCCATAGCATAATTGACTGTCTTGATGAACATTAAAATGTATTAGGATTTGGATTGTCAATTCAAAAAAGCAATAACAAACTATTCTTAGTGTTTAAGTTATATAACCTCAGTCACATGTTCTTAATTCTAGTTAGATCAAAAACATCTATATAATATTTTTTTCATTTCTAATGCAATCACAGGTTTGATAGTATACTAGTTCATGTGTGAATTACAAAAGCTTATTATTTGCAAAGGTGACTACTAGTTTTTATGGTTTTCTTTTGAAAGAATATTCTTCTAGGAAAAAACCAGAAAGTGCACTGAATTTACCTTTATATGTATAGGACTTTTGAAAATTGTCAGTAGTAGCAGATGTTTTTTTAAAAAAAGTTCATACAGACTGAATATATAACTAAAATCTATTTCAAGTGCACAACCTTTTATAAAAACTCATGCTGCAGAAAAAAAGAAGTAAGAATTTGGTCTTTTTTTCCTAAAGATTGAAGGAAGCAAAATTAAACATCACCCTTTCAGGTCCTATTGTCCTCCAAAATCTTATTAATTGCTTTGTAGGGTAGTAGATAAAATGATACATACATCTGTCCTTTTAAATTGGAAAAAACCACTAGCAATAACTTCTAAGCAATATAATTAAAATTCTTTGGTTAATTCTGATATTTAAGATTCTTTAAAAGATGAATAATAACTTGCAATTGTACTTGAATAGTAGATATTTTCATCTGTATATCTCAGATCATGACTTTTAAAAGATCACAGGACCACAGAAAGTAAAGCCCTCATTTTTAGTAGAAGTCAGGGCTGACAGCCACCAAAAACGCGATGAAAGCTGGGAATATTCATAATGCCTGCTTAAGTTCATAAAGAATACACATTTCCAGTGCTTAGCACCTCAAAAATTGCTTAAAACCAGTCACATAGGGGATAAGAACAATCAACTTCTTACAAAGTAGTGGTCTTAAACTACAGATTGTGTTTAGATTTTCACAAATCAGCCTTTTCCATAAAAACATAGCAATTATTTATAGAGTGAGGGAGAAGGAATGAAGAAATAAATTAAGAAATAGTTTTCCACATCTAGACAAACTTCAAATATTTAGAAGTGCAAGTTGAAGTATATTGAAAAATCCAGTTTTTCCCAGCAGAGATTTTACTTTCAGGTATGGGCTGCGGGCTTTGGGTTTATTTGTTAGTTTGTTTTAGTATGCTAACATAGAAGGCAAAAGAATGTTCCTGAATGTTTATACTAGATTCCATTTGCAATAAAAGGCTCTATTTTCTTGAGTACTTCTGGCAGGTAAAATCATCCTGACTTTTTGTCTTGGATACACGTGTGTTCTTCCCTATAGAATTTCTTTTCCATTCAAAATGCAACATTCAAAAGATCTCTCCCGAATTCTGTCCCACCTTTCTCATCATGTAACATATTCACAAGCCAGCTTCTTTTTCCCATCTGAACTTGCTTGTATGCACTGAGCCCTTAAAGTTTGCTTCCCTATAAAGCTCACATGGCTGCATTTTGGGAATCTCTTCTTTATGACGCTGCTTCCAGTTCAGTGGCCATCACTTAAAAGTTAGCATTTGCCATGTGGTAACACGTGGTAATATTTGCCAAGTGTCACTACACATTCTGAGGTTTTGCAGTGCAGACACAGAAGCTTGTACTACACGCACAGTAACTGTATAGAACCTACTAGAAAACACTGGGCATCCTTCCTACTGAAGGTGACTACTGTTTTACAGCACCACTTGCTTTAAGGTTGTCTGGCACACTGAAGTTTGCAAACACTTCCTTCTTCTTAATGAGAAGGTGATTTTGTAGTTTTTTCACCTGAGAAGAAGACATATTTCATGCCAGAAAACTTTCAAATACATTGTTTTCATTATACATATTTAGCAGTGCTCATTACTGAGTAGCAACTTCGTACTGGGTTGTCTGTTAAGTTTCTTCATAGCAGCTTGTACAGTGCTGTATTTTAGATTTGTGACAAAAATGGTGTTAATAACAAACTAATGCTTTAGCGATTGCTGAACAGTGCTTGTACAGCATCAAAGCCTTCTCTGTTCCTCACTCTGCCCCCACAGTAAATAGATTTGAGGTAGGCAAGAGGTTGGGAGGGGACATAACCATGCAGATGACTCGATATTCCATGCCTTATAATGTCATCCTCAGCAATTAAATGGCAAGGAAGGAGGGTTGGTAGGTAGCCAGCTTTTGCTCGGGAACTGGCTGCGCATTGGTCTGCCCCCCTTCCTTCCTTCCTTCCTTCCTTCCTTCCTTCCTTCCTTCCTTCCTTCCTTCCACTTCTGCTTTGTTTATTAAACTATTTTTATCTTGATAGACAAGTTTTCTTGTTTGTACTCTCCCTTTTCTCTTTCCCCATCCTGCTGGGCCTAGGGGGTGCAGGAATTGAGTGAGTGGCTCTGTGGATTTAGCCACCGTCTGGGGTGAGCCCACCATAAAGTTAGCTGCTGGAAAATTACCTAATTCTGTTTCCACAAACTCCTGGTTTTGGAGAAATGTGTTCTTGCGTAAAAAAACCACACCAAATAAACAATAAGCTTTTAAAAGTCTTAATTTGAAACCTATCTCATACTAGGTCGATAACTGGTATCTGGCTCTAGTGTTGCAAGATTTGTCCTGTGTTCCTCTTTCACCTGTTCACCTTTATAGCTTTGGCAATGAGGCACTTACCACAGCTATTTCCAAAATGGGTCCTAGAGGCTTTTTCAAATGTGACTTTAGAAGACAGTGAGGTTTCTGTCACTCTGAAAGAAGCCCTGCTGCAGAAAGTTGAGATGATCATTTATCTCCATTTTTTAGGGGTTAGAAATAGGAAAATGAAAGCTGATCTTTTGACAACCTAGGCAACTAAGGGATTTGGGCATATGGGGAAGATACCATTATGCAGAAAAAGTTTAAATTGTGGAATTTGTTTTGTATCTCCTGTGACTAGAACAGTTGTATTTTAACTGTTCCTGAAAGTTAAAAGTTTAGCATAAAAGATAAACAGCCTATCATAGGTGGGAAGCAGTAGATAAACAGATAAGACTGCTAAGTTTAAGTAAGCCATATTTGTGAAGCTATTTTGGAGAAGACCTGAGATGCAGAGAAGTGTGGGAAAGAACAGGAGGAAAGTTCTGTAGATGAATCTGTTACCAGATCTGCAGGTAAGTTTGTTCTAATGGGAAAAATTATTTAGCCTAAAATTCAGGAGACTTTCTCTCTGCCAGGAATATGTAGAAGTGATCTGATGAAAAAAAACCCAAAACTGTGATGGCAATGATAAGACACAAGGGCATGTAGTAAAAAGCTGTATTAAATTTCAAAGTATGGAGGTAAAAACTTAAGTCTATTTTGTAGGCATGAATTTAAGAAACCATCTTCACGAGAAAAAACCCTTAGAAAAGGAAAGACACAGACCGGAATGAGAGACAAATCATTCTCAAAAATTCGGAGAGGGAATGAATACATTAAAAACTTACGCAGAATTGAAGCCTGTACATCCCAGATTACTGGACCAAAAGATTTCATTCCACATAGGACCCACAGTATCCAAGTTTGTAGTCCCTTTGAAATGGTGTGAGTAGAAGAACAGGTCTTTCTGGATATTTTTTCTTCATTCAAACTTAGCATAAGAGACTGGAAACCATTTAACCTGGTAAGGAATGACTGGACAAGAAAGAGACATCTGAAGACAACCAGCACCATGCTCAACTTGTAAGAGAATTCAGTGGAATTAATGGGGCTAGCAAAGATAAATGCACAAACCAAAAAGCATTGTATGGACACAGAACTCACATTTATGCCATGGCAATCAAGTGCTAAAGCTGATGCCTGTTAGAACAACTAGAGTTGGCCCAGGCAGCTATATATAGAATAGTATAGCATATCAGAAGTTACACATTATCTAATTGGGACCAGTCCTGGTGGGTTTACAACGTGCATGATAGAGCTTTCCACTAAAGGAATGATCTCATTCTTGCATCAAGAGAAAAAAAGTAAATAAAGATTGCCTAATGTTGTTGAGGGTGCTTTGGATGAATACTTTGTAGGTTATGGAAATTTCAGTAGATCTTAGCCTTTGTTAAATTAAAGAGGAGAAATAGGTGCTGGATATACACATCACTAGTGATTTCCAGTTGCCACCCCAAAAACCAACAAACCCTCTCATTGAGGTCAAACTATGACTCAGAAATCTGTTCAATATATCCTAGCAAGTTTAGAGGAATTGAGGAAAGATCTTCAGTTGAGATTCCAGAAGGTCTGGAAGTAACTGTTATGGGATCATCTTGGAGCCCCAGATAATCCTCTGATGTGTTGGATAGAAAGTCCATAGTAGAATCAAAGTCTGTGCCAACTATTGGAAATTCAAGTCTCTCTCCCAGATGCATTTCCCGTATCCGTGCTTTGATGAGTTCCTGGGAAAAGACTGTGGTATTAAGTACGATAGTACTGAATGAATGTTTACTGACAGATCTTCAACCCTACACCACTAGGACAGGACCCCAACATTGCTCTGTAAAGTCTATTCCCTTAAAGGAAAAGGCGTGGACTGTTCTACCTCAAAGATCTCGCAAACTCAGTCTCCTGTTATAGTAATATGTGAATACGACTGTATGTGAGCAGAACTTCAGGGCAGAAGGAACAATTGCAGTCTATGTAGCTGTCAAACTGAAAGGGAGCAGTTCTGACTTTGTATTTGTATTTATATTTCCAAAAAAACAAGTCAACTAGGCTAGAGGGAAATGAATTACCATAGGAATGGACAAATCCTGCAAGAGGTAATTTGGGATGTAAAGCTTTAATGCAATACGGGTGTAATCACTGCACATAAAACTATACATTAGCTTCTTGAAATTCTGGAGGGATGAAATGAGAAATGTTGTGGCAGAAGGACAATTTATAAAGAACTTGAGAGTACAATAAAGAAGGAATACTTTGTTGAAAAGTAACTACTAATATGATTCATTCAAATCTTAAAGCATTCCAATTCCCTTTTTGAAAGGGAACATGGAGAAGGGAGGGGAAATTAACCTTCTTTGTATCCCAGCTCTATTAACTTCCCTTACCGTTTACTTATTACAACAAGAGCAGGTTATCTCAACATGCCGTTTCAAAAATATGCAAATTAATGATGAACACGTATTTAGCCAGACACAGGGATTTACAGTGGAACAGAAGTAACTAAGTGAATCTTCATGGAATTCTAAATAGTGAATCTAATCAAGAATAGTTATTTTATTGTTTCTACTGAAAATTGATGTGTTCTTACTGTATTTATATACTGAGAAATGTGTAGGAGCTTCTTTGAACCTGTTAATGGTTCCTCTCATTCATTAGTAGACAATGTTGCTCATTGAATATGAATTCTATCTCAAGAACCTATTTTAATAAAACTACCTCTCATTATGTGAATCCTTTCTGAAAGGATTTTACTAATAATATTAATAATTATTTTTGCAGTTGTCACAGCTGCCAAAAAGGAAAAAAGGAAAAAATATAAAAAAAGAAATGCTTAAGTAGACAATGCAGAAACGCTTCTTCATGACTTAAAAAAGTGACATCCACAGATTTTGTAAGAAGTGAAATCACAGGTGATAGTCCCACAGCATTAGCTCACTAACATATTTTAAATCTCGTCTTTTCATATGCAGAAGTAAGAAAAATCTCTATAGTATTAATTCAGCTGTGAGTATTGTTGCCTACAGCACTTTCACAAAACAGAGTTCAGAAATTCAAGTGACAGATAAGAGTCCAAGATTAAAGAATCGCTGAAGCAAGGCTTTAATCAACATCCATAAGAAAAACTTCTTCCATTTTGGGGCCTAAGTATTCCTCTTGAAAGACTTATGACTGACCAGAAACAATTGCTGAATGTCTTGCTAACACTCTGTTTTGAAGCTAAACCACGTACAATAAATCAGCTGTATCAAAGTTGAAGGTTTGAACTTTGAACGGAGAACTTGATGGTAACCCTCAACCTGGAGCTTCTGGATCAGCTGTTAAGAAAAATGGCAAGACTAAAATCTCAGAATCATTAAACCAATTTGGAGCAAACAGAGTCCTAGTCCTATTAACTAAGTGTTTTGATGATCTCCCATCGAGGATGTAATAGTAAGAAAGAAATACATACAAACACATGACTTCAGTTGAGATCAGTGAGTTGTCTGGGAACCAGATCCTTAGCAGGGAATGGAAGAAATTTGCCTGACAGGATCAGATATATTCCTCATTTTCAGAAATCTAAATAAAAATGCCCTTAATAATCTGTGTACTGAAGCAAGTCACATTTTCCTCGAACTGTCAAACAAAATCAGTTAGTAACAATGAAGCAAATAGAAGTTATGCAATAAGCACCACCTTTAGAACCAAACCACTTGGTCTAACTCATCCTCAAAATTATTTCAACAGTAACTGTTATATACTGTAAGAATTTTCTCATCCTCTTTTTTAGCTAAGATTCCCAGACATGTGCATTATAATCTTATTACTTTGTCTATCACAGTTCAAAATGTATTAATAGCCCTATTCAGACAGACAAAAGCCATGTTTCCACTGCCTGCTATTTGCCCAAGGAACATGGTTTTCATCTGCAAACAAAGACTCTTTTACGCAATCTTGGCATGTAGTACTGCCTATGACGATGCTGGAGTCAGCTTTCCTCCTGAAAATCACGCAACCTATATGCAAGAATTCCATGATGCATGTTGTACGGTAAGGACTGTAAGAGTACATTAGTCAGCCCTGCCCATAGCTCAAGTTTCTTGCAGAAATCAAGTATTTGGGGTTTGTTAGGCCACTATATATTCTCCATTATCACTAGACAAAAATAAAGTATAAAATGACCTTATCCCTGCAAAGCACAGAGTGGAGTAATTGGTAACAGACTTGGAAACAAAGCTACAAAAAGGGAAAAAAACAAACGTACATTCTCAGTATCTATCTGAAACTTTTACTCTATTCTTTACTTCCACCTCAGGACATTCAACCAGAATATAGTTGGTTTTAGAGGCTTGTGGATAGGCTCAAACAAGTGCTTGTCCTGTCCAAGCAAGATTCTAGCAAATCAATGTATTTGTTTGATTAGGGTTCTTTATTTACACCTCTTTTTGATTATGCAGTCAGTGAATACAAATGAACCCTAAAAGGTAGATTGGTTACCCAATGTTCCATCTTCCCTCTAGCACATTTGGCGATAGTATCGTATATGCGTTTCATTTTATTTCCTTCCTTTGCTTTTCTTCTGTACAGATAGTTCTTTTGCACTAGTAAAAATGCAAAATTATGTTTAAAGGTTTTGGTTTGTTGAAGTTTTTTTTTTCAGTTAGCCTAATTTTGAATGACATTTATCATCAAATACAAGTGCATAAGGAAAGGATCTTTCAACAGACTTTCAATATTCATTGTTCCTTAATCCATTCTTTATACATCAAAACCTCCTTTACTTTATTACAAGACTTCAAAAATCATATAGCTTGAGAAACAAATAGTATAAAAATATCATATTAACACAAAGTAGTTTTCCTGTCCCCAGTAGTTCACTACACTCTATCAAGATATCTAAAAATACAGAAAATGGATATGGTATTGGAAGTGTTCAATTTGTATAGCACCTCTTTAACACTCTGGTAATTTCAATAGCAATATGTACAACCAAATTACATGCAACAGGCCAAAGAAAACCAGTATCAGAGAAAAGAAATTTGTCCTGACTTTTGGTATTGTGCTTGAATTCAAAACACTCTTTATGCTGCTTAAATCTTGCGGAAGAGGGAATTCATACCTATTCTGAGAAAACTAAAAGAAAAACTGGGGAGAGCATTCATGGTTGAGAT
Source organism: Chionis minor (assembly GCA_013398295.1). Taxonomy (NCBI): domain Eukaryota; kingdom Metazoa; phylum Chordata; class Aves; order Charadriiformes; family Chionidae; genus Chionis; species Chionis minor. The sequence goes on along the minus strand of VZSF01005236.1, from coordinate 81,920 downwards.
AGTGGCCATGGACTGCACAACTGTACAGATATAGAAGTTACTTGAAGCACTTGAACAAGCAATATCTGTTCATCCTATTTATTCAAGTAGCTGACACAAAAGGCTGCCTTGTGATTTGGGACTCTCAAGGAATTTCCCACATGTGGGCATAGCTGTGATTTATTGAATTTTTGAAGAGTGGACAGAAGAGCGCTTCGCATTTATGAGAATATTCATAATCTATTCTATAGCAGTGTACAGATTAGGAAAAACAATACAAGCTTTTTCAAGTTACTAAAAATGAAAGCATTTATCATCCCTAGTTAATTCCTATGGATGTTGACACTATGGACTTCTGGTTATCTCCAAAACTTGTAGTATCAATATTTTAGAATGTTGAAATCTCATCTATCACATCATGAGAGCTACAGGTGCTGGTTTTTTCCCTCCATTCAAGTATCCTTTTGACATTTTTAAAAAATAATTCAAACTAGATGTCTAACATGTTAAAATTACAATCCAGAACTTGTTAGAAAGTATTCTCTTTATGTCTCTGTGTAATGTCTAATTTTTGAGTTTAATTTTCAGTTCACAGTACTCAAGATGTAGATGCAAAGAAAGGTGAAGAGAAAGATGGATAATAATAGTCATTAATTTTGTCACTAAACAATGAGGCATAGCCTCCCAGTTTTTATCGCTGCTGTCAAGATAGAATATTAGTATTAAACCTCATCTTCACATGTATACTGTGTTTCCACATTCATTTGTATCAAAAATAGTATCGAAATTGGTTACAACAAAAAGAAAGCTGAAGACCAATAAAATTCTTGTTAAGATAGTTTGAGCTTCATATCTAGAACTATAGGTCCAAGATAAATGTTTATCTTTACTACAAATATTTCTTACTCCTGTGGGATCCATAAGATCATGACTGAAAACCTGAAAAGCATCCATGATGCTCTTCTCTGAGTATACAATCTTTTTGAATTGGTTTATGTTTTCAAAAGAAAAAAGGCTCAGATAAAATAGTAAGATAAAAAGTTAAAGCGACTTTAAAATCTATGTCATTAAGTATCACATCAGGATTAAAAATCAAGATCTCCAGTCTTTCAAGAAACTAGTCATCACTGAGGGACATCGGTGAAGAAGAATTAGAATAATTTTTATCTTGGTAACCCGTTTTTATCTTGGATAGTTTTAAGAAAGGCACACGAGCAAAACAACATTTCTATTCTCAGCAGAGAAGTAAATACTTATTTGCAGGCACAAATAAATATTCTAAAATGTGGTCAGGGTGTAATTTAGCAAACAGGAGTAAAAAAATAGAACAAGTTTTTCAACTTCATTAACAGTCAGCAATCTAACAGAAATATTTAAAAGCAACATATTTAAAAACAACTAAGCAACTAAACAGACACTACTGCGAGTAACTAACTCTTGGATACTATGGCATATAAATATTTACCCCAACAGCACATACCACATTTACTAGTTCCTAATTGACTAAGCAAGCTTACTAATAATGCTATATTCTTCAAATTCCGTTATTCTTCAGAACTTCAGCTCATGTAAACCAGGTTTCAGTTAATTCTGCCCTACCACATCCTCGTAAGTTTACTACCAGAGCAAAAAAAAAATTTCTGGAAAAAAAAGATGCAAAAGTACATTGATGAGCAGATTGAAAACACAGCAATAAGAATTCCTTTCCTGCCACCTCTGTGAAGAAAGAACTGGTCATTGTGGCTTCTGTGTTTCTCACTATTGAATGCATGGATGTGGTAAGACAGCTACCAGGAAGCAAGTGTTTGGCATTTTGGATGAGGTTTGGGGCTTGATCATACAAGACAGAGTAGAATCTCTCTGTTTTGGAACAAAGCATCTTTGCCCATTTAGATACAGAGATATCTTATTTGATAGAGATGAGACGCCACATTAATGGCTAAATTTAAGGATGGATATCTTAGAACCTGCTGAGCTAGAAGCAAATACACCAAACTACTGCTAAGCCAAGAGCACAGGTTACAGTTTTATAAACCTTTGCTTCTCAGTGTAACGGCAGGGAGACACGGACATTAAAGTTCTCTCCTGTAGCACTATTTTGAGATTAATTCAAATGAATTTGAAGAGAAATGTAACCTTTACTGATTAAAAATAACAGCTTAAGTATATATAGGTAGTATAGTGTGGCTACAGAAAAAAATGAAAGGATATGTTGGAAGGCTTGCCTAAGAGATCTATACAGTAAGTGGTTCAAGGCCCTCTCCCCTCCAAGGATCCTGAAAGTTAAACAGTTCTTTTCTCCCCAATGAAAGACTTAACTAAAATAAGCAGTATGAACAAACCTCCAACTGTGAACTAATTAAAGACAATTCCCTTTCATGGTTTTCCCACTAAATGTCATTTGTGATTTTATTTTACTTTCCCAAGTTTGTCTTACTTTACATATCTGTTCTCTATAAAGTTAATGTAAAATACAAATTATTTTAAATACTGGACAATACAAACAAAGCCTCAGGAAGTAAACACCAGCATTTATTAAAATTTTTTTGGTTTTAAACTGTGAAAACATATGTGGTCTCATACTAGTAATATTCTTTAACTTTGCCAAACAATAAAAAAAATAAATAAATGATGTAACAAAAAGAGAAATCGGGAACCCATTGCTTTGATTTTGTTTATTTCAAGTTATACACAGCATAATATGCAGTGCCTATATAGTGCTCAAGTCAGCCTTTGAAATACCTATGCTACTTTAAGTAAAGTTTTCAGCACCTCCAGATCAATTCAGCTACATGACAATTTAAGTAACAAAAATCAGCTAATCCAGTTAACATCATTGGGGTTTTATATTCAGCCGTACCCAATGCACACTGCCCTGTGACACAGGGCAATTGAAGGCTGTTTATTTTAAGAGTTACACATTGACATTCAAAAAGATGTAGAAAAAAACAAGGTCCAGAGAGAACCAATTTGGTTCGAATTCAGTGTTGACCTGTTTTGAGCAGAAGGTTGGACTCCAGACCTCCCAAGGTCATTTCAGACCTGAATGAGTCCACGTTTTTAAGCCTGGGGAATCACATCCTCCTCCTTGACTGCAAAGACATTTTAGCACCACTCTGGCAACAGAGCACCTTCCTAACACTTGCTTCATATGCTCCTTAATTGTGGGGATGTAGGTGACATAAAGTGATTCGACAGCCTACCCCCTGCTACTTTACTTCGCAGCAGCCTCACAGTCAGTCTTCTATCCCATCACCAAACACATTCATGACGGTCAAAAGTCAGAGACCTCGTATCACATGGCTGGTGAACATGCAATGATACAACAGGTGTTCTGAATTTTATATACTTATGCACATAACAGGCTGGGAACGCAGCATCCTTCCCTAAAAATTGACTCACTCCCTCTCTTAAGTTGGACACCGCTGCATAACTAGAATAAAGAAATGCCATAATTTAAAATTGTGCAATGAAGCTACAATTTGGCTTTCAAAAATTAAATAGATAGTTCTCATTCTCTCTTAAGCCTTCCGGGCAAACTTTGCTAAAGTCAAAAGGGCAGCTTTGCCATCCCTTTCTCCAATCAGTAGTTAGAACATTTAAACAGCCTATTGCACCTACCTGTAAACCAAATCTACACTCCACTGCAAAACCTTGAAAGCCAATCTGTACAGCAAACCGGAACTACTTTCACTTCCATTTAAAATTCATATTTTTTCTTAATTGCATATGCAAATATATAAGACATTCAGTACAGCAACACCCAACTGACTGACGTCAATCATGAAATAATACATCAGGTTTATACTCCGAAGTACTTTGTCACAGCTGTGACAGCTCTGAGTGGTCATGCACACATATGTAAAGCAAAAGTATTTAATACTTATCCCCACCGCAGCTGAAAATATCTTCTGCTACTAGGGAGATTAATGAAACCTGAGAAATCTCTAAAACTGAAAAAAATATGCCATTGGGGACAGCTGACAATCTTTTCAGTTCTTACCAATAGTGTTTATGAAAGAAATAAATTATAGTGTTATCTTCAAATATTTACTCAATACAATCACACCAATATTTTTAAATTTGCTGAAGTTCTTATTATCCACTCTCATTTTCATACTCAACACACTAGATAAAAGGGAACCGAAACAGAAAAGCAAAATACAGCTTTAGAGACACTCAAATTCTATTCAAAACATAAGCTTACTTATCGCCAGTGCCTCAGCTCCATGGATTAGGTTTATGAGCTGACAACTTGACAGTATTTCCTTGTCATGACTGGCTGAGGACATCCAATTGTCATACAATAATTTTCAGTAATTAGTATACATATTAGAAGTAACTCATCTTTTCACAAGAACAATGTTCTTTTGGATAAACAATAGCTTCTGCAACACTAAATTATAGAGGCCATGCTACTAATTTATGGTGGGTTACAATTATACATGTTGTGGGCCACAAGCACTCTGTGGGCTGTGTAATGAAGGCCAATAGTTTAAAAACTGATTAGAATTACAAATAATCTGCCAGGTGTGTTTTCATTGCTGTTATGGAAGACAGCATTATCTTAGTCTTGAGTCTTCAAAGACAAGATGAAAGAAAACATTATGGAAAACTCTATGGTCAATAAATCTTCAGAAATATCTTTTTCCAAACAAGCTATTATTTTTATATCACTGATCAAGAACAAAGGTAGTAGTGTAGTGGCACTACCACTGATGTTAACAAAAAATCTCATCAATCCACACACACATTGTACTGGTCTTGTAAATTTGATCGCCAGTCTGGTTAGACAACCTGCGAGAGATTTATGGGCATGAAATCAATTGAAAGCAAGAGTAATTATAGAAGAACCATACAACAGATAGTTGGAATTATCTGTATTTACATCAAAGGAGTAAGTTACAACTTTCTATGACACATCATTATATGAAAATTTGAAATATTCCTTAAAATCAGTTAAAAATAAACCAAAGAAGCTTCTGAAGTCCTTTATTTTTCCTCCCAAGAGAGTTTTAATGCAGAATTTTAGACCTATCTAATAAAAAAATATTGTATTACTATAGGTAATGGTTATCTGTGATGAGAGCCAACCAACAACATTATAATAAACAAAATCTAACCACTAGATCTCAGATATCCAGCTATAAAAAATGAAGATATTTTTACTGTACCATATGACAAACTGGTTTGAGTGCAACAGGCAAAAAATAGTAGTATTTTTGTATTAGATAATATTCATATTTTCATTTGTGAATAGCTGTGCTAAAGTAAGCAGTATCATTTGCTTAGATTAGAAGAGGTTTTAAAGAAAACAGGCCAGAATACAGGATGTGAAAATATACTCTGGCAGTCATAACGAGAAAAAAGAAATTGTGGATTTAAAAGATTAGCATGAAATGTTTTTCATTGTTAAAACTGAGGCGCTTTCTGTGATCTTACATACCGTAAAGGTACAAAGTTTTGAAGTCTAATTGTCCTGGAAAGTCCACTGCCTATATACGCACAGATTTTATGGATATGAAAATGATAATATCTGTTGCATGATTAAATTATTTATGGATTTTAAATATATTAAAATATTCAGACCTAGTGGCCTGATGTTAAACACATATGTGATTAAATCACTAAGGGAAGGTAATTGCTGTGCTCAAGTGGCAAATGTAACTATTTTCAGGAGTACTATATAAAGAACATGAAAAATATAAAACATAGAAAACAAATTATATAAAGCACATTAAAGTATCCAAAATGTCAAACCCCCAACACCATTCACGAGTTCAGGGTAAAATCATTTTGCTATCATTCCATACAGATACAGCTTATTAAATTTCAGTGGTTAAGGAAGAGTAATAGGCATGGGATAGCCTACAGATTTCCTGTGAGCATATACTGATGCTGTACATTCAAGTGGTTATGTTATAGGTCAAATAACAGTACATTCAAGTTTACATTTACCATGAGAGAAAATGTTAAATTTGACTCTGATTCAACTTTTTTTTTTTAATTTTTAATTACAAATAGCAAGCAATTATAAGTTGTGCACTGAAATATCCTTATTGAATGGACACTAATTTTAAATTTCAGATTTTATGCATCTATTTAATTTTCTACTTATAAATCCCTTAAAATTCATCTAAGCTGAATGACAAAGCTTTTAGTCACCTGAAACTATTCTGTGATGTTTAGATTTCATGTATCAACTAAATTAACACTAAATTTTTTGTCATTTGGGTTGTTGGTGTGCAGAATTGCATGCTCTGCTGTTGTAAATTTATAATGTAAATGTAATTTTCTAAGACAGTTGGTACTTTCCAAGTTTACAATTCAGCTGGATGAAATCTTGTTACAGGGCTACAGCCTAAACCACTACTAAATTTGAAATACGTAACTTAATAAAAATTAAAACGTATGTTGAGCATTTGCACTAAATTGAAGAATCCCTGAAAATTTTAAATATTGGCTTAAAAAATCCAAAATATAACATTTCCCCTTACTTGTGACAGGCTTTGTAATCCAGCATGTTTTTAAAAAATAGGTATTGTCTTGTCCGGTGCAGAAGAATATCACTATGCAACAGTGGTTTTCTAAACCTTATTGCACCAAAACAATTGCATTTGTGGAAACTGAAGTGTGAAAAGCTCTTAGGAATGATAAGAAGGGAACTGAATATGAGTTCATGTTTCTGCATAAGGGTAACTGTAAATAGTGATCTTTGCAACAGAGTAAAACCCTTCCACTTCATTTTGGGAACTCCTTGTGCTTTTAACTATCTTTGTAGGATGAAGTAGGCTTAGATCTAGATAAACACAATGTGCAAAATATTAAAGAAATGTGCGAAAAATTAACTACTTAAAAGCCAAGTTTCTGTTGAGGATATCGAGGCTGCACAGATTGTGGAGAGGGGAGATACAGTCTTCCTATTCTACATTAGCTAAAAGATTTTCCGAAGAAATGAAGGTAGACAAAGCCATGAAACAGGGATCATGGTCCCGATCTTCTGTTAAGTACTGTGTAGATGATTTTCTTTACCTATGTGAAGCTCACTGTAGATCAAGTTAAAAATCAACATTAAGTGAGAAATGCTTATCAAGAAAAACGGTTTTACTACATGTTGTTTAAACTTGGATTTTGAACTAATTTGGGTGATTACAATGACTCTAGGTTTCCATTAGTTTCTTGGTGAAGTCAGTAGGCACTTTCAGTTTTTAGTGGGAAAAGAATAAAAGACTTCAAGCCAATCTTCTGACTTCTTAATCTTCTGATCTGCAGTAATAGAATCCATTTCGATCAGATCTGTTAAGTCATGCTAGATGAACAGCCCACTTGAACTTCCATTGATAACCATATCAAAACCTACATCAATCTGAGGGAGAATATACTTATGTTTTTATGACCATTGTAATTCTAAGAGAGGGAACTACCAGTGCAGAACTTTGGGGCTGGAACTAGATGATCTTTGGGTCCCTTCCAACCTAAACCATTCTATGATTCTATGACCTTTGTTCATGCACGCTCTGACACGTGCAAAATCTGCTCATGCATGTCCTTTTGCAAAACTGGGTTCTTAACTTGCAAGCAGATTGGATTAGGACCCCTGACAAAAACCCATTATTTGTACCTGCTGGGCAAACAGTCCTCAGACATTCACTTGTAGATTCTTTTATGATTTTGGGCAAGAAAGGATAATTGATTTTTTTCTTTAAAATACCCTCAGCTTTTTTTGTCCCATTTTGTTTGTTTTGTCTGCTATCTATATGAAGTCTACTACCATATCAAGCTTCCTGTACAAACCCCTAACTTCCAAAATGGCAAACTCTTTTAAATTCTTATTTGACTACTCTGTACCACTGCCTACTGAAAAATGATGTGCTTATTAAAATACTATTTACCAGCACTGGAACATCCCTGTGCTTGCTGATGTCATGGTTTGGGCCAGACTGGCCACTGGGATGAATGAAAGATGTTCTCTCCCTCCTCTCCTGACATGCAAAATGTTTTGCAACTACTTTAATCTCTCACATGATCAAACAGTAATAACAGATTTTGACCACCATTGCTAAAAAAAAAAAAAAAAGCAATATAGCTTAACAAAGAGGGATGTATGTTTTAGCTAAAAAGGCAAAGGCAAATTAAACACATATAAATAAGGTTTAAAAAATGATTTCTATTTCTATTAGCAAAGTATATGTCTGCCCAGCTACTAATATCTAAGTAAAATGTGTATTCAAATCACACCTGTTCGGTTTCTCAAAAGTGCTATTTCAGCTAATTTAACCATTCATTCCTCTTAGGGACACATTTTGCTGGGAAATTTAAGCTACTGAAATCAACCTGAGTAAATCATGCAGTTAACTGATTTTTGATAATAGAAAATTTTGGCTGACTGAAAATGCTTAAAGACTGTGGGAGTACAGAATACCGGTGGATGACTAGACAGTTTTGCATTCCGTATGTCACATACACAAGTCTCAACTAACAAACTTGTTATGATCTAACTACCAGCACTGGAATTGCAGTGCTAGGAAATATGACAGATAAATCATTCATCTACGTAGATTATTATTTCCCATGAATGAACATAAACAGAATATACTGGAGGTTTTTTCCCTCCTTCCTTAGTAGGCAGACAGGATCATCAAGTAATAAAACTGTAGAATTGTGTTATTTTCTTCATGTCTGTGAGTTTAATTTATTTTGTACCAAAACAGAATATACTGGCGAATCCAATTTACTGAGTTGAAATAACCCCTTGTATTCCTATGGGGTTTATTTGCATTGCAGGAATGGGTATAACCTATATAGCTACTGTGTATGACTTAATCAGGCAACCTCTTAAGAAGTATGGTCCTAAACATCCTATTATTTCTAGCTACAACAATCACCACTCACATACTTATTTCATGTTCAAAATGGATACAAAGAGCAGAAAATGGCTACCTTGCAATTTATCAAAAACTCTGCTCCTTCCATTGAGAACAGGAAGACAATTCTGCTGGAGCAGGCTTCCATCTCAACTCCCAGCACTCTAAATACTTTCTATCCATGTCTTTTAGACACAGTACTCTTATTGGAAGGCTAGCAGGATCCCATTTTGGAGCTGGAGTTAAGAACAAGTTCTGAGCCAGCTTCTCTCTTTTCCAGTAGAAAAAGCAAAGTGCTGTGATGGTATATTTAATTATACATCAAACCCACTGTTGACCCATTGTAGGAAATGGCAGGCAATGGTAGGAGATATTTCTATATTTCCAGCTCCATAAAAAATATTTCAGAATTTGTATTTTATTAGATACACTAAGTTTGGGGTTTATGTGCAACAAATTCCAGGTCTTAAACGAGTGATATCAATTTATTAATATGAAATCAAAACATCTATTCTCCTTCAGACTATGTGATAAACTAAAAGTCATGACTTGTGATCTTAGGCATTCGCTGAACAGAACAAAACACTTGTTGCCTTGCTACAAATTTCCTCTTTTAGATTCAATGCAGCTTCTGAATGGTGACCTAAAGAAGGGCATGTTTGCTCAAAAATGCTTTTTTTTTGAACTTACTTTGATGATTCTAATCAGAGACAATACATTCTATGAGTCTTGCAACACACATTTAAGTACATATCCATTTGGAACTTTTTAACATTACATACTCATTTTTTTTCAAAGCTGTATTTCTTTGATATATGTTAAATTTTAATGATTTTAATGATGAAATTTTAAAGGAAAGACTTTAAGCACAGTTCTTTCTCTAGTGATGTTTATATTCTTCATTAGCTTGTCTTTCAAGAGATCACAGAATCATAGAATCCTAGAATAGTCTGCGTTGGAAGAGCCCTTTAAAGGTCAGCTAGTCCAATCCCCCTGCAATAAGCAGGGACATCTTCAACTAGATCACATTGCTCAGAGCTCCATCCAGCCTGACCTTGAATGTTTCCNTTTTTTTCAAAGCTGTATTTCTTTGATATATGTTAAATTTTAATGATTTTAATGATGAAATTTTAAAGGAAAGACTTTAAGCACAGTTCTTTCTCTAGTGATGTTTATATTCTTCATTAGCTTGTCTTTCAAGAGATCACAGAATCATAGAATCCTAGAATAGTCTGCGTTGGAAGAGCCCTTTAAAGGTCAGCTAGTCCAATCCCCCTGCAATAAGCAGGGACATCTTCAACTAGATCACATTGCTCAGAGCTCCATCCAGCCTGACCTTGAATGTTTCCAGGAATGGGGCATCCACCACCTCGCTGTGCAACGTGTGCCAGTGTTTCACCACCCTCCCTGTAAAAAAATTCTTTTTTATATCTGGTCTAAATCTTCCCTCTTTTACTTTAAAGCCACCACTCCTTGTCCTGTCACAACAGGCCCTGCTAAAATATTTGTCACCACCTGTCCTGTAGGCCACCTTTAATTACTGAAAGGCCACAATAAGGTCTCCCTAAAGCCTACTCTTCTCCAGGGTGAACAACTCCAGCTCTCTCAGCTTGTCCTCACAGAAGAGGTGCTCCAGCCTTCTCATAATTTTTGTGATCAATAATTCAATACAATTACTACAAGACTGTCTCCACCCCAAATTGATATTTGATGTGTGTGATTTCACTCTCACAAATCCCAGCAACAAAGGTTTTGGGTTGTTTGTTGGACTACTTACTGAGTTTGGTTGGCCTCAGGCAACTGTCTATACTATCCTATGATGATACAATCACCAAAGAGACCTACAAAATCATTGTGGCCCTTTTTTTCATCAATGCATTGCCAATTGAGCCATTTTGACTTCTAATCCCTCACTCTCTAGTCAGACTGTTTAAAACAATTGTAACTAAAATCGATCTATTGTACGATACCAGGTTTAGCTCTGAACCTTCCATTTTTCTTGACAGGCTTGTGTGAGTTGAGTCACAGCATGTAAGGTACAAGTATTCAAAAAAAGACTGTGTACTATTTTTGGCTGTAGTATGTCAGCCGTAGCTATAAAACTGAGATTACCTTTGCATAGTTCTCTTGCTTTTGACTATGAGGTCAGAATGTAAATCATACAGTGAAGAATTTTTAGCAGTTTAAGTTATTCTTGCATTCTGTGCAACTTGACAGACTTACAATCTTGCTTTCTGGAAACAACAAACTCCCCTGCAAATCAATTCAATAATCATTTAGACAAGATATTTAAAATACAAAGTTCTAAGCAATTGCATAAAGCTCTAGAATTAAAATTTCATAATAAAAAGGCCGATGTTTTCACATCTTTAAACAATCTCTCCTCAATTGATAAAAGACAGGAGGTTATTCCCTTCTACTGAAGATGATGCCTTTCTTAGAAAATTTTTCTTTTCCTTGAAGGCAAGTGGTCTAACCATGTACAATAAATCATTATTGAGTAACATTATTGTAATTGACAGTTATCATCTATCTTATCTTTATGTTGAGAAAAGCAAATAAAAAGAAGACGTTTCAAATCAAACTACTGACACCAATATGTCTCCAATTTTCCGAGATCCCTTATTATCAAGATCATGGATTTAGTATTAATATAGATGCTTTTTCAGGCAGGCAATCATCTTATGATCATAATGGCATTCTGAGGGTTAATTAAACTTATAAACAGTCTCCTTTTTGGGATCTGATGTGTTTTTTCTCCATTATATATGTAAAGCTACTAAAATGAAATAAAGAAATTACTTAGGTTGATGAGATCTTTGAAAAGTTTTGCAGGTCCTTACTGTGATATAGACACCACATGCTACATATGCAAGTAAGTCAAAGAACTACAAACCTAGATGAAAAATAATTTGTTTGTTCATGAACTAATACACTTTGACAAAATGAAAAAAGCCAAAATCTCACTTTGGTAGTAAAAGCATCTGGTTTTTGTTAGAAAGGTGGCATGCAGTTTTCAAGTTCGGCAGGAAAAATGTACACCCAGATTGCTTCAGTGAAGCCCCAGTGACTGAACT